>JAJNNV010000062.1:0-241618 GCA_022544895.1 Biscogniauxia sp. FL1348 | reverse complement strand
ACACAACACAACCCCTCCACACGCATACTCTCTCTCTCTCTCTCTCTCTTTTCTACCTCCCATGCGCCTCATCCAAACAGCGACCAAGCTGCGCTCCGCAACCGCACCCGCACCCACAATTCGAAGCTATGCCACAGATCCGGCCAAGAGCCGGCTAGGCGCAACCCTGAGCCTGGAACATGTTCGTTTCCGCGCCCCCCCCCCCCCCTCCAACCCCTCCCTTCCCCCATCCACCCATCCAACAGCGCACAACATTACCCACCCTAAACCACTCTAAACCACAGTTCGTCCAGCGCTCGCGGGCCCTGTCCCTCTACCGCGCCATCCTCCGGGGCACGCGGCGGATCGGCGACGCGGCGACCCGGGCCGAGACGCGCGCGTACGCGCGCGCCGAGTTCGAGCGCCACCGCCGCGTCACCGACCTCGGCCACATACGCTATCTGCTGTCGACCGGCAAGACCGAGTGGGAGAGCATGGAGCGGTACATTGGCGGCATGTGAAACCAAACAAAAAAAAAAGAGAAGAGAAAAAAAAAAAAGAAGGTAAAAGCCCAAAGGCGGGGGTGGGGGAGGATATAAAGTACATGTACGCAGCAACCGGCTCGGGCAGGGAGGGAGGGGGGTTTACCTACCTGACACCTAGGTAGATCTCGTATGTTGTTAGGTAGGTAGGGTCCTCGCTCGGGATTGTCTTGTCACCGTCGTGTTTTGTGCACCACTACACTCGCGAACCGCGAAAGTAGGATAACCGCTGCGGAAGATAGAGAGAGAGAGAGAGAGAAGGGGGGGAAATATTCTACATATTATACTGAATTAGGTACTTCGGCGTCATATGTCATATTTCGTAATAAACCCCCTTCCCCAACTCTATACACAGGTAACCTGGGGTCTACTACCTACCTAGGTACACAGGTAGGTATGTAGATACGGCCTCGTCCGTTTTGTGACGCCGCCCGCGCAGACCACCCAAACCAGTCCCTCAACGCAGTTCAGTTCCGCCCAGGTCTTGTCCCTCTCGCCCGCTCATCTCATTTCCTATCATCTACCCACCTAGATAACCCTGGCCCACACTCGTCCATCGTGATTCTTCATCCCTGGCGTTGCTTATGCCTCGGGTTCGCGCTGCAGATGATGTATATGTAGCCTCGGCGGCGGTTGTTGGTTTTCCTCCGCACGACCTGTTGTGATGGCCATCTCCGTCAGCGTCATTTGGATACCTTGTTTTTTTTCCCCCCTACTCTCAAGCAATTATTCAACGAGCTCGGGCTCTGGGAATTGCTGCCCCCCTCCCCCCCCCTAACTAGCCTCATGAACTAAACCGAACCGAACCGAAACTGAACTGAACTGACCTTGCAATGCTCGCATCGCCTCTTGACCGAACTGTGCACTTTCATACCCCTCGTCTGCTGCTGTTGCTGCTGCGCCACCGTCGAGGATATCCTGGTCGCTGCCGCCAAGCTCGGCCTCGTCGCCGACTTCGGGGCGAGCACGGCCTGGGAGATAGATCGGGCGGGCTGTAATCGGACTCGGAGGGCCTGTCGGGTTGCCGGCGCGGCGCGCAGGGACAGTGCCCGCAGCGATGCTATGATGGACGAAGACGAGTTGAGCGCCATTTCGTAAGTCGATCCGGGAGGGCTCCTCCTAGAATTGGTAAGTCGTGGTAGTGGTGAATGGAGCAAGAAAGGGGGGAGGGGCTGCTATCACAGCGCCGGACCAAAGTGAGAGATCAAGAGACTGAAGAGTGAGGAATTGAAGGTTCGAAAACCCACCACACTAAACTTATGATAAAAGAATAATGGGGAATTATAATGTGGGGTGCTCCATAATGTACCCGAATTTCATTGGTCCTTCGTCAAAACATTCCCGATATAAAAGATCATCTCAGGTTACTCGCTTCAACTTATGCCGCTACATGCATACAAAATACTTTGAAGGTTCCAATACCTACATAGTCATGCCTACCTAGCTCGCCTACCTACATAAGCAAGTAACCTAGGTAGGTAGGTAGGTAAATAAGAAATAGTACATAGGTACCTACTACTATTTATATAGATCATATAGGTATATAAGTAGTTAAGTAGGAATATCCATAGTGAAATCGCATTACATAACTTTCAAATTCCTCCGTAGTTGGTATCTTATCTATTATTTTATCCCCCCTTCTTTTTCTTTTCTAGAACACCCAAGACTTTTCCTACCCTTGTACTTCCAAGAGATCTATATGTACATGGAAATTCCTACGTCACGCCCAAACTCCCCTTTTCTTTTCTTTTCTTTTGTTTACCCACGTCCCCCCCCATAAATCCCATCTACTAGGTATTAACTTCTTCGTGCTGATTAGCTTCGTAGGAATGTCTTGAACACGCTACTCTGTGTGCAATCTTCCCACGGGTATCCGATCTCCTTCAGCGACTTCTCTAGGTCTGGTACCTCGGCATCTGGGCATTGGATGCCTGTGAGGACCTTACCAACATCGCTCCCGCCGTTCCGGTATTGGAACAGGCTGATGTTGTACCGTAGGCGTAGCGTGCGCAGGAATTTCTCTAGAGCTCCCGGCCTCTCGGGGAAATTAAACATGTATAACCTCTCGTCTGCAACGTCCGAGCGGCCACCGACAAGGTAGCGGATATGCGACTTGGCTAGCTCGTCGCCCGAGAGGTCCGTCGCTGTCATGCCGGCATCGGTAATGCGGGCCATGAGTGCCTGGAGCTCATTCACTCTTTGCGACGCCGCGCCTGTGAGTGAGATGCCGATAAGTACATTGGCCGTCTCGCTCGTGGCGTAGCGGTAGGTGAACTCGGTCACCGCATGTGGCATGACATTGGCAATGAGCTCGGCAAATGAGCCCGGCCTTTCCGGGATGCTGACACACAGGAGAGCTTCCTTGCCCTCACCTAGAGTGGCACGCTCAGCGACAAAGCGCAGCCTGTCAAAGTTCATATTTGCGCCACTGGTGATAGCAATGACTGACCGATTCCGGTCGCTTGATGGGTTGGCGGCCACCCATTTTTTTAACCCAGCAAGCGACAGCGCACCAGCGGGCTCGACGATGGACCGTGTGTCTTCGAATACATCCTTGATAGCTGCGCAGGTCTCGTCAGTGTTGACCTGTATGACTTCGTCGACGACTTCTTGGCATATGCGAAACGTTTCCTCGCCCACTGTCTTGACGGCAGCGCCATCGGCGAAGAGGCCGACCTCGTTGAGCACCACACGTTTGCCCTGCTGTAAGGATTGGACCATGGCATTCGCATCTTCGGTCTCGACTCCGATGATCTTGACGTGGGGAGCAATCCTCTTGACATAGACACCAATGCCGGCAATGAGACCACCTCCGCCGACGCAGCAGAATATGGCCTCGAGCTTTTGTATGTTGGTCTGTCGCAACAGCTCCATGCCTATAGTCCCCTGTCCAGCTATGACATAGGGGTCGTCAAAGGGCGGTATGTTGATGAGGCCGTGTTGTTTTTCGAGCCGCGAGCACTCTTCCTTGGCGGCATCGAAGTCTTGGCCGTGGAGGACAACGCAACCGCCCAGCCTAGATACATTACGATGCTTGATGCTTGGGGTACCGGAGGGCATGACGATAGTAGCGGGCACCTTGAGTATTCTAGCTGAGTAGGCGACTCCCTGTGCGTGGTTTCCGGCGCTGCAAGCAACAACGCCCTTCCAACTCAGGTTCCGATCGAGATGGGCCATTTTATTGTAAGCACCGCGCAACTTGAAGCTGAACACGGGTTGTTCATCTTCTCTCTTGAGCAGTACATTGCACTCGAGGCGGTTCGAAAGATTGGTAGCGGGGGCCAGGGAGGTTTCTTTACAGGCTTCATATACCCTCGAGGTCAGGATCAAACGTAGGTACTAGCACGCGTTGAAACAGGAAAAGTCAGCCATCGAGTCGTTGCAGGGCCATGCCAAATGGGTGACCAACATCTGGATACCCATTGGGCAAGATGAATTCCTCGGGCACAATCGTCCGCATGTGAGCCTGCTTCTCCTCCGATGGCGGCGACGGGTTTGCGCTGTACTCGGTCAGAGACAGGCCCGAGCGAGAGGGCGTGCGCGGGGCATGGCCATTGACGCCGTTTCTGACGCCATTGGCCATGACGGTATCAATAGGAGTTGTGGGTTGAGCCGACATTGCCCGTTGTGTAAAAGAAAGACCCGAAGAGGGGAGACGGGGAGGAAAGGGGAAGGGTGAAGAGGGAATGGAAGGAAGAAAAATGGTGGTGGTGGTGATAGTACTATTATATCGAATGACTAACTCATGAGATGCATTGATAGGTCTGGTACTAGGGACCTAACGTGAGTTATGGTGGGGGCAACAAAGTGCTTAATTGTGAAAATTTATCGCGGGGTCCAGGCCTTTGTCCCCACTACCTTAGGTAGGTAGGTACATTATCAACTATGTCGGTATGCAGGTGAGCTTACATCGCAATATTTTACTCGGTGTATAGAATCACCTGATTCTACCATTTTATTTTTCTTGTATAGGAACATATGTAGGTAATTAATAACTTGTAAATAGGTACCTATATATGTAGTATGTATGTAGTTAATACCTGCTTGTGTATATGCTATGTACATGCTAGTTACTCATCGAGGTGCGAATTAAAAGCACAGGGACCTTCACTGCAGATTTTATGTAGGTTGCCAGTCTACATGCAATTGATACTTTAAGTAGTATTTGGTGTAAAGGTTGAGATACTTAGATGGTACATATGTACTTGACACGCCGATAAATTTACTCTTATTACCGATGCCGTAGAGTTCCCCACTAAAACACTACACTAACTTAGATTGAAGCTTCAAGCTTTATTATCAAAGAATTCATCAGTTCATGTCATCATTGACATACACCCTTCTTACCTTTCTCTATACCCTACTACCTCGGTACTCTAGGTATTACATGCAGCGCCAACATCGTGAACCCCCCACGAATCCCAATTCTGGGCAACACACCTTTTCCTTATAAGAGAGGGGAAAAAAAGAAAGAGATAATCTCGCAGGTCGTAGTAAAACCCGCGTCCCCACCAACCATGTCCGACAGGCCTATGCCCTCGTCGTTCGACGACGACAGGTACGTCCTATTCCAGCCTTATGCACATATATATATATTTGACACATAAAAAATATTTGCACAATGAAATCGTCCCCGAGCAATCGAGAATACTTACTCGTCGAGATAGGGACTATAATGAGACCGGCTTCCAGAAGCTGTCCCGCAAGCTGCGAGAAGAGCCTCTCATTCCTCTCGGTATGTATCTTACCCCCCCTCGCCACAGCCGCAGCACGGGAAAGTCATGAACCGCATAGAAAAAGAAAAAGAAAAAAAAAAGGGGAAGGATAGGATAGGATAAGCTAGGAAGTTGAAGAAAGGAACAAGAAACACCAAATCAAACCATACCAAACCAAAAACAAGACACAACTAACCCCTTCCCCCTGCCTCCCTTCCCCCCATCACACAGGCTCCCTCCTAACCTGCCTGGCGCTCTACAACGCGTGGGCCGCGATGCGGCGCGGCGACCACCGGCAGGTGCAGCGCATGTTCCGGGCGCGCATCGGGGCGCAGGCCTTCACCGTGATGGCCATGGTGGCCGGCGGCGCCTACTACGGCGCCGACCGCGACAAGCGCCAGGAGCTCATCAAGCTCGAGGCCCAGCAGCGCGCCCAGGAGCGCCACCAGAAGTGGCTGCGCGAGCTCGAGGTCCGCGACGAGGAGGACAAGCAGCTCCGCGCCGCCGTCCGCCGCAAGCGCGAGCGCGTCGAGCTCCGCCGCGAGAGGGAGAGGGAGAACGCCAAGGCTGAGGCCGAGGCTGAGGCTGAGGCCGAGAAGGTTGAGGGGAAGACGGATGCAAATGTTGATGTCGATGCCGAATCGAAACAGAAACAGAAGCAGACGCAGAAAGAGGCTGGGACCGACACCGGAGACGCAAAGGCCAAAGGGAAAGCCGGCGACCAGGTCTCGCAAGAAGAGGGCAAGTCCGGCTCGGGGGTGCTGGGAGCCCTGTCGGAGGCTGGAGGTTGGTTTGGTACTAAGAAGGGAGAGAAGGGGGAGGGCTCGAAGCCGGCTGGAGGGAAACCCGGGGAGGAATCACCAAAGAAGTGAAGGAGGTGTTGGATCAGAACACCGCTTGCCAGAGTCAAAGGTTGAGTCCTGGCCTTATATATATGCTTGGAAGGCTGATGGGCTCATGGATTTGTAGCGGTAAAGGTAAAGACGAAGAGTCAGAAGCAAAAAAAAAGAGGAAAACGCTACACGCCAGGCCTACACACTATGATACACCACCATATCATTGTATATATAGCGACATAGTGACGGATACGAGGAATCGATGTTGTCGGTGTAGAAAAGGAGAACAGGCTTGGGACTAAGAGGATCTTATTTTTTGCCTCTCTTGTCGGAATATTAGCCCGTAATTTGGGGCGGATGGGGTCTATATTTTCAATAATACCATGCCCCTCAAGCAAGCTTCTTCTTTCTTCCCTCTACATTGCCAGTTTTACTCGACCCGACGCAAGCTAGGGCCCCTTAGTGTTCCTAGGATAAACTCAGTTCATAGATCCTCCACTCCGATTGTGACCTATGAGGCCCGCCATTTCTAGCAGAGCCCGATCTGTGGCAACGTCACCCGTTCCTAGATTTATCTTCCTCCTCGCCTCGGCTTCTCGTGCTTCCCATTCCCATCTCTCCCTCTGTATCCTAGCCTCCTCGTCTCCGCCACAGCCCCAAACCTCTATGTCATCGATGGAAAAGCGCTCCTGGAAATCATATCTGCGCGAGACACTTGTAGCGTAAGCGCCTCCGCGCGAGGTGTAATCATGAGTGAATACACCATACTCGAAGCTTGAATCAATTACTAGAGATATCGGTCCCAGGTGTCGAAGTGACTCGTGGCGTGATGCGTGGTTCGATTTAGGATGTGGACAACCAAAACTGAGGCCCGGGTGAGAAACCGGAGCCTTTGCAAACGCTACATGGTCTCGGTTTACTAATGAGGCAGGGAAGACGTCGTGGGTGGGAGAAAGTTGGAACAAGAGGGTATTGTCCCCGCCGAAACACTCTTTATGCGTATGCCGCCATGGCTGTCTTACCAGAGCCCCAAAAACAAGGCGATCTCCGTTGGAAGAGTTACTATTTGGGAATCTCTTCGGCGGCAGTGTGTCGTTAAACGCACCTTCAGATCCGCTCTTACTCGGGGGGTCTGATAGTCTACTTCCAGATACGAGTAGAATGGTAGGTGCGCGCCAATTGAAGACCTTCGCCTCAAAGCTTCCCATTGAAAAGCCAGCTTCTGCGCCCGAATACAACAGGCGAAGGCGTCTAAAGAGTTCGTTGCCCTCGATGAAGAAAGACAGCTGGGACAGAACATTAAGGTTTAAGATCTGCCCCTTATCCTGAAGAAGCGGAGGTTGAATCTCAACTGGGACTGCTGGTTTCGATGCGCTATCCCTCCGCTTAGAGAGGTCGATGTTCTTTGAAAAAAGGAAGTGTTCGAATAGCGGATTGAAACCATTGAAGAGATAAGGAAAGTTAACTGGAAGGACGTTGTTAAACTGGGTGAATGTAATGCCGGGCGATCGCTCGACGTTTATGAAAGCAGAAAGAACGTTCTCGGCTGTAACTCTCAGGCTGTCGAGTTCTGGGCCCGTGACTCTCGAGGCGTGACTAGATAGGCTTTCCTGCGCATCTAGGGGGGAAATAAGAAGGAGCAGCATGATTAGCCGACGGAAGTTATCCGCCGGTATCATAGCTCCGTGTGTCGTTGCGGCATATGAATCACCCGTCTTAAAAGCATCATTCATATCAAGAGAGTCGAATGCAGCCAGAACCAGCTCGTCATCATCCGCGGCTTCGTCGTCGTAGTCCTCGCCAGCCTCGTCGATAGGAAAGCCTGGGGCGTGGCGTGAAGGCTCGCCGGGGGTGATACCAGATCGGCCAACGTCGTCTTCCCGACGCAGCTGCTGCTCGATTTCGGATAGCTTACGATCGTACACAGCTAAACTCTTGAAAAGCAGCTTCCTCCTATTGCTAGCGCCCTTCGCCAGGATCTTGGTATGGCGTTCTGTCATGATGGTGACAACCATAATCATCTGCTCGAAGCCCAGTATCACCGGGGCATCTCTGAGGAAGGGGAATGCACCAATGTAGGATAGCATGTGGAACAGGACGGGGGATACGGCGAGGATGTCGGGAAGCTCGAGGAAACGGGCAATCGTGTCCTCCTTTAGATAGCGAACCCCCTGTTCATGGTCGGCTAGCGACTTGAAATTGTCCTTGAAGGAGTACAATTCGAGCGGCTCGAAGCATTTTCGAGCGAACTTTTCGGCCTAGCAATCCCAATGTGTTTTTTATCAGTCCCATATGTCGCCAGGGATGGTAGATGGCTGGATGGAACAAGTTGGCATACCAAATCTGCTGTGATCTCCTCCTTGGAGGCAGGCCGAGCCTCATCTGAGAGGGTCTGTCCCATGTTTCTTGACTAAACACGAAGCCATGCCAAAAGGGGTGGGAAGGCACCGGTTTCGCGTCACGATCGGTAGTAGTGATGGACGTGGTGAGAAGGGGGGAGGATAAGGAGGAGGAGGAGGAGAGTAATTGTGTGAGCAATAAGAGAAAGATAATAAGAGTAAGTAGTAAGGTAGGTAGTAAGAGACAAAGGAGCAGTTCGGAAGCTGATACCCACGTACTGACGATAATCGTTAGACGGGAACCTTAATTGCCTGCGTAATCAGCAGATAGCTAAGCCCTGTGACGTAGGCTACAGCGGTCCCGAATATTCGTCCCACTGCATGCTGGTCCCACTACCAATTCAGGGATCAGGGAGCCTTTGACCCAATTACATTAGATACCCTACACTAGGTAGTGTACATAGGTAAACGGTATGCGCACCACCCTAGCAAATTCAAGTCTAGGGAGACGAGAGGCAGGTACCGAATGTTCTAACTAAAGTAATACCTTGACATACCTACCCATACTTAATAATCTATAACACGACCAAAACACTAATGTTATAAACTAAGTATTACATTCACCTCCTCTTCGTATAATACCAAACCGCCACGCTAACTACGGGAACCAATATCGCAGTAACCGCTATGGCACCGAATCTAGCAAATTTCGGGCCAAAGAGATTGTCCGCGAGCTTCTTAAATTCTCCCGGGGCGTTTCCCTTAGGGTACCGCACCGCCGGGGTCTCGACGCCTAAGAACGGGCATATCTCCTCCCAGCCAAACCCGTCTTCGAGTTTAGCAATAAGGAGCTGCTCTCGCGGCACCGTCGCCTTTGCCCTCTCGATTCTGTAGATCCGTTAGTTGCGCACCCTCGACGTAGGGATTTACTACCTAGTACAGGTCTATAAGAATTAGGTAACTAAATACCTAAAAACTTACCCTTCGAGGTGGTCCCTGACTGCATCGTCCATGCCTCCTTTCATCCCTTTGCCGTGAAACATGACATCGTCGAGGGCATAGTGCAGAGTGCAGAATGCATCGGTAAAGCCGTCCACCCATCGTACGGCCGTCATGGGGAAACTCCTCGTCATCTTCATTATTGATCCGAGAGTGTTCTCCATAGACTTCACCCATGATTCTACGCTCCGCTCGGTGAGGATAAACTTGGCATCGGGGTAGAACTCGATGAACTCTTCTATGAAAAATTGGGGAATCTCGATAATGACCTGTTTCGTAATAGCAGTTGCTTGGTGAGCATATATCTCATGGGGGAGCTACTCAGGGGGGGGGGGGGGGGCGACACGGACATCAAACTCGGCAAGCCATTTGTCGAACTCGGGCTTCCCGTATGGCTTCCCTGCTCCCTGGTACTTGCACCGCAGTGCTTCTTCGAATATTCCCATGTGCTGGCGTCCATCCCTAACAGTCTCGTACATGTGGTAGGGTCTGTATCCGAGGATCTTAAACGCCTGGTACAGCGAAAAGGTTCCAACCCTACGATAAGATGAGTTCACATCGGTTAAGAAATTTCGGAGAGCATCCATGCTTTCCCCCCCTAAAAGTAGGTATTATTTAGGACTTTCGTGAATACGTACCGACTTCGGCTGAGGACAATGACCTTTTTCTCATGCACCTCCTTAGGTGTTGGGAGCGCGTCAATAAGGCGAGACATGTTGATGTAAAGGCTTATAGGCAGGTACGGATATGGGGAAGGGGTGTATTGTCAAAGTTGTGAATATAAACCGATGCTTCGCTCTATTTATTATCTTAATTTAGTGTACTCCCAAATGGGTGAGGAAGTGCACGGCGAGGCGAGAAAGATGGAGGGAAGTAAGGGACCACTATTCGACTGATAATAATCGCTAGAGAGCTCTCTCTCTCGAAGTCTCGAGGCACACTCGACTCCTTTATAGCTATATTACAGTGGGCCTTTGCCTCATAGTACCATCTCCCCTAAGTAGTCCGCCTCCAGCCCGTGGCATGTATGAAAGCTCAGTTCGTCACTGAGAGTTTCCTGGCTAGAGTGATAACGGCTGTGGAATACAAGGGAGTAGGCAGGCAGGTATTATTATTCACCGAAAGGTGCAATACTTTCAGCACTCACATGCTCACGCAGTACTACCCCAAGAAGATCCGTCACCTCCAGGTTAGGAAGCTGAACGTATTTATAACCTATCAGCTCGAACAGATCTACATCTAACTTGAGCAACCAGCATATCCTTAAACCGCGTGGCATGGCGGGATTTGCCTGTGCCGCACGGGGGGCCTAGTGAGCGCATACGAGGTGGAGTGTACGGCTAGGTATAATCTACCTTTGCCTGGCGAACCCCTGGCGCTAGAATCTCGCAACTTGTAGTGTGATTATGTTGCAATCAAGAAAGTAGGTGTTGCCGACATTAATTCCCACTCCTATCCATGGCGCCGCCAACGACGCTGGGCTATATACTAATCCCCATATGTATAGGTGAGCATATGCTAATAATACACACAAGCTATATGCAGAAAGAGAATTGTCTTTAAGCGAAGTCTAGCTAGAGACTAGGCTACTCTTTTTCTATGACTTTAAATGTATATATCTTTATTCTGCTAATTACCTACCTAGTCTGGTATTGATCGGTCAGGACGGTGCTAGCAGTAGCACTTGAAGCCGGGCCACTAACTTGAAGTTGGACCGTTCAGAGAGAATAGAGGTAAGTTGTAATAGATGTGACACGTTACATTGTAATCTTTCTAGTATTCAGATGGGCAAAGATCACAAAATTATTCATGATGGTGGAAGTTTACATAGTGCTAGATACTCTTGTTGACTAGAGGTCATACCTAATCTAACTACGGTTGGCACACTCCCATTTTCCCCCTGTATCAACCTAGTTTACCTCACAGCAGTAATGTAGGTACACTTATAGCATTCCGGTTTACTTACATAAGTTAATTTTCTAGTCTACCTACCTATGTATATAGTTCTTTATTCAAAGCTACCTAGATAATCATTATTCTTTGCTAACTGCGTGTGACTAAAGGCTGAAGGGCCGAACTCTCTGGCTCATAAACAAGTTGTAATTGCTTTGGATCAGACTATCAAACAAAGCGGTCTTTGTGATATATTGTCGAGTTTACCTAGCGACTATCGTGATTTTCTAACAACAATCGGATCTACACTCTTAGCCTTTTATAAATACTACTTGCCTCTTTTTTTGGTTGCATGAATTCCTTTGTGGCTCTAGTGGTATATATTTCGGTATGATTCCTGGAGGCACTTAGATCTATAGAGCTACCTTTTATCACAATAATTACTTAAAAAGGAACCCCAACAACCCAAAATCCTCATGATTCTACCAATTATCCACATCTTTTCGGTCTTTGCTGCAGCTACCGTGGCACTTTCCATCAAACAGCCTCGTGGCGGTATAACACTAGACCTACCAACGGACTTGGATATTAATCTGCACGACGTTATAAACTCTGCTCAAGACCTGTTCGAGCAAAAGTGCCACAACCTCTGCTTAGAACTCTTCTCTGACGAAGGGCCTGAACATGATACCTGCATGGGAATTTGCCGTAAGTTTATCCTTTATATTGTATACACTCATTCGAGTAGTAGAACCCATCTAACAATCACTAGACAATAAGCATGATAGCAATATGAGTCAAGACTCGTCATGAACTGGCGTGCTCTTCGGGAAATTGAGAGGCGGTCATTCTATTCATATCTTACATAATCGAGGAGGCATCTATAGTCATACTCTGTATGCATGAACCGAAAATTGTATCCGCTGAATCAAGCACTTTGATGAGTAACAAACTAACCTAGATAATTACATAGACATAAGGCAATGCCATATGAATTAGGTCCTTCTAGCCTAACCTCTTCACTATCTGCTGGAAATTCAAGGCCTGAAACTATAGGCTAGTCAAGAAATACATTTAATAGATCTTACAACTTTGTCTACGATCCAGTACTATAAAATTAACAAGACCCCTCGTCACAATAGTACGTATAGTTGCTGATACGTAGTTCCTGGGAAACCCATCCCCGAAGAGTCAAGAATCATTCAGACTAGAATACTCAGACTCAATAATTATGCTTGTTACTCGGACTTAGTAGCTGTCAATATACGTATATTTTTGTAAGTAGGTTGGACTAACAGTTCACTCTTGTCATATTACCACCGTATGTATCCAGGTAAGTATATATATTGGTATAGTAGTCTTGAAAGCTATCAGAACCCCGATCTCAAAGTATCCATCCGTAACCGAATTCGCATAACCAGACGTCAAGCTAAACTAAGTTCATAACGAGATAGTCCAGCATCATCATACAGCTCCCATCACCATAATGGAAAATCAAGAGAGAGCGACCACACATAGCGATCCAGAGGGACAGCGAGAGAATAGCAGCCCGGTCACTTCCATGGACACCAGTGGAAATGATTCTACTGAAACGCTGTCTCAGCCACTCCATCAACGTTTCCATGGGTTTCCTGACTTACCTTCA
Organism: Biscogniauxia sp. FL1348; assembly: GCA_022544895.1. Classification (NCBI taxonomy): domain Eukaryota; kingdom Fungi; phylum Ascomycota; class Sordariomycetes; order Xylariales; family Xylariaceae; genus Biscogniauxia; species Biscogniauxia sp. FL1348. The sequence goes on along the minus strand of JAJNNV010000062.1, from coordinate 228,670 downwards.
GAACTGCGCGTTATGGTTTACCAGATGGCCGCATGGACAGGCTTGAGGTCAGTACGTACCATAGGGACTCACCAAAACGTAGAGTGGACACTGGTGGTGAAGACACTAGAAGCCCATCGCTACCCAGGAGGTCTGTGGCAGGTAAGTTCCGAAGCGAGAGCCGAGGTCGGGCGCCTATGCATCGAGCTTCCCACGCACCTGATCACTGATATCGGCGCCAACGTGATCAACATCAACGAGGGGCTCCGTCTAAGGCGCATGGCCTCCAACTATGTGGGTGAGAGGCCATACCACGCGGAGACGGCCTTCTTCATGAACGAGCCCACCGCCGTCGAGGTCTTCCGGCTGCTGCGCCGGCATGCCCTGCAGCCCCAGACCCTCGGCTGGCTGAGGAACCTCGTGCTGGACAAGCGGGCGTTCCAGCATGTGCTAGGCGGGTACCACGTCTTTTCCCACGGCCGCGGCGGGGGCGGGCCATTCATCCTCCTGCCGAGCTTAGAGAAAATCGTAGTGGGAGTTATGCACCCCCTTCCGAATATAGCGCTTCTCGAAGGTAGGTACGACGATGTACTGACTGAGGTGCAAATTGTGGAAAACCCAGAGGCCGAAGACGAGGAGATTCAGTTAGTCGTACAATCACCCTACGAGCTACCTCTTGATCTCGAGCTGGTAATTACTGACGCTGCTCGCCAGACGAGAGCTGATGTGAGGGCTCTCGAGGAAGCTGGTATCAACGTGGTATGGGGTGTCATCAGGGGTGGCATCACAGAGCGGCCAGACGTCTACGAGTGGTTCTTCGACCTCTGAGATGAGATAGGTAGTCGTGCGATAATGAGTGTGTGTTTCCTATAGTTAGTTAATGTTCATCAATGATAATTAGCATATAACCCCAGACTCATGAGACCATGTGCGAGCTATCAAGTAAAGACGAGACACCACATATCAGTATTGTTCTTTCTCGAGATCATAGCAGCAATGGCCCTATATGTACCTATGTTTAACTGACAACGCTTCTCCGACCGATAACGATTGTCCCAGTAAACATTCGTTTTTATAATGAGAGATGGTTCCTCGATAGGGGACCATCTTCCATCGCCCTATTCACCCGCATCAGTATCTACCTAACCTAGGTTAGTATCATTGATGTTAGTTGATAGGTAGATTGACTAACAACAGGTGTCTTAGCAAAAGTCTAAGTTGGGCGCTTGCGCCTAAGGGACGTTGGCTAGTAGTATCAACGTTGACGGTAGTATTGACCAATTTGTGAAGAGTATTGAGCTTAAGTTCGATATTGTTATTAAGTCTCGTGATAGCTCCAAAGAATAAGATATGGCCCCTTAATACCCTAAGAAAAAAAAGATCTCGGGTGGTGAATGGATATATCAGCTAGACTAGGTACCTAAGGTTAGGCGGTTTGGTATTATGTTTCCATCCCTTAGCGGAACACGGTTGCGAAGTTTGAAACACAGCGATCATCCTGACATAGGAGAGTCTATGATCGTACCTATGGGCTGGGAATCAGGAAACATTCAATCTCAGCAGGGAAGAGGAGATCTTGTCTTTTTTACCCCCTCGTTTATTTAACTCCCGATAGCCGATCACATGCAACAGCTTACATAGGTAGGAAGTCATTTTTTTTTCAATTGCCACGACATAGCTCTAGTAAGGAACCTAGGAAACACCAGACATGCAGCTTTCTATGTAATAGACTATAATAAGTGGCTATGCTGGAACGAAGACTTCCCGAGGCCACTTGCTTTAGTTTACCAGGGAAACGGGGCCTATAAGAGTCTTAGTAGGCCAAATGTGCTCGACCCTTGGCCCTGGCTTTAGATTTCAATCCTCTAAACGCTAATAACCGTGCTCGCCATAGACTTCCCCAGTCCCACATCATTGTCCGTTCATGGGAATTATGAAGCAGATTTCGTCTCAACTTCTTAACTCAAGCTAGAGTGCCCCATGACTGGATCTGTGTACCAGACATATGCAGGAGGTGATGCAAGAGTCGTCTCGATTGAGACGACCATGACATATAACATGCTTCTACCCTATTTAATCGTCCAATGTGTTGCCAAGAGGCCTATACATAAGAGATGGCCATGGACCTGGTGGGTTATCTTCTTGTTCTCCTCCTCCGCCTCCATGCATGTGATCGTCCTCGATTTTGTCCTGCTCAATAGTAAACAAATTGTTTCGGACAAATTGAATTAAACTTGAATTCGATAACTCTGGGGTTCAATCAATTACGCCCTTCATTCACAATTCGGGCGCGGCACTCGAGTCAGGTCTGACGTATACGACATGTCTTTGTCTATGGGCGCTGTGCACTGCGATGATAAGGGGGGCGAGCAGCAACACAAGTCCGCTTGGTTCCAATTCATAAAGGTATACCTACATGCCACTCCGAGAGGTCATATAGAATGGAATCACTAATATTTGCGAGGGAGAAAGTCGATTGCAACATTCAAAGGCGATCTTACAACATTAACGGCACCGCCATTCCTCCTTGCACCGCAATCTATCGTTGAATACAGCGCATACTGGGCAGAACACCCCCATCTATTCATAGCCCCATCTCGGGAGGAGAATGCAGAGAGGAGAGCATTGCTTGTACTGCAATGGTTCTTGAGTACGCTCAAGCATCAGCATGCCAGTAAAGATGACGATGGCAGGAGGAAGAAGTTGAAGCCCCTCAACCCCTTCCTAGGGGAGATATTTCTGGGCAAATGGGTTGATAATGCCGGCGTAACGCATCTTGTGAGCGAGCAAGTTAGCCACCACCCTCCAGCGACGGCTTATAAGATATGGAACGACGCGCACGGCGTCAGGGTAATAGCTCTTCAATCCAATGTTATGTGCTTCCGTAGCTAATCGCCAACTCCAGCTCGAAGGTCATGTCGCCCCTAAAGCCTATTTCACATCTACTATCAACATTGAGCGCAAAGGCTACAGCGTTCTGCACCTTGATAGATACGACGAAGACTACTGGATTACCATGCCCAAGGCCCACGTCGAGGGACTCGTAACGTTCCAGATCGCCCCGGAACTTAGTGGCACCTCGTACATTCGGAGCTCATCAGGCTACACATCGCGAATCGATTACTCATGCAAAGGCTGGCTCAGGGGCAAAAGCAACTCCTTTTCGGCAACCCTCTACCGAGACAACGATGAGAAGAACCCCCTTTATACTCTAGAAGGCCGATGGAGCGACTCGTATACGGTAAAATGCGGGAAGGGAAGACTACTGGACAAAGTCGACCTAGCGACCTTGCGAAAGACTCCGCTGCAGGTCACGCCTGTCGAGAAGCAACACCCGCTCGAGTCTAGACGGGCGTGGAAACGAGTTGCAGATGCCATCAACGCGAATGACATTTTCGCGGTCGGTCAAGGTACGTGATCTTGGGAAAGGGGGAAAGGGTATCCTCCACAGTTTCCATATCCCCGTCACAAGAATGCGGCCCCGTTCATTATACATTGCTTCTCTCTTGAATCACAGTTACTTACTTCAAGCCGCGGTGTAGAAAAGAGCAAGATTGAGAACGCGCAACGAGCTTTGCGAAGAGAAGAGGTTGGTAGCACTTTTGTGACTGTTCCCCCTTAAAACCTGGTCTAGAAGCTTGACCTGAGAAAGGCCATCATTTATACTCGATGCTTTAATCCTCCCTCCGCCCCCGCCCCTGAACAATTCCACGTAGAACAAAATGCTGACGGACCACCACAACATAGAAAGCGGCTGGTGAAACATGGCAAAGACGGTACTTTGTTCAGGCCAAGGCAGACCCGGTAGCCGACAACCTGTCGATCAAAGTTAAAGGGGCTGCCGAGCACGACGAACACAAAATGATCTGGAAGTTCGACGACGATAAATATAGAATGATAACAGAGAACCAGAACCAGGGGATCAAAAGCCCTACACACACACGGTTCGATTCGGGGATTGGCTTCATTGAAGTCGAAACCTAACTAGAGGAGTTATCGAGGAAATGCATTATAATGTAAACATGGGTGGGGGCATACTTGTGAGAAAAGAAAATACCATTAATCGGATATGGATGCAATTGGAACGACGGCGTTTATAGTAGATATCCCCATGTGTGATCCTCCAAGGCGAAGGGCAGGTTACATACACAGCTTTAGGGGTCATGAATTTATACCATCCTGGTAACCAACGTGTGTTGCTTGCTTTATTACTGACGTTTCATGTCTGCTATCGTTACATCACTTCCGATCTCCCAGGTCCGGGTATTTCAGGCCCTTCAACTAAGGCCTTCATGCTAGCCTAGTGGTTTATAGAAACCATCTAAATTCTTTCACCTTCGGGCCATCCCTCAGTTTTAACGTAGGTACATCTCTTGCTGTTAGGTAGACACCTTGTCGACGATTCCGCCGCTTGTTATCAAGTAGCATGTATAGGCCTAAGCATGCAGCGACAAGACACCCACAGGCACCGAAACACGCTGTCGCAATCAGCGCTGGTGCGTACTTCGGCGCATCCTGTTCACGGAACAAGTTGCTCGCTACTAATCCCATGAGATTCGCTAGGGGTACCCCGACCGAAGTTAAAGTTAGCCGCTCGCCTTCGTGCGCAACATTATTGTTGTACCACTATGTGCATTTTCGTGTTAGTCTTTATACCATCACAAGTCGTAAACTAAGTGAGACGAGACTTACGGTACTCAACAAAACAGAAGGCGCCGAAGTGCCCCAACACATCATAAAGGTCGCAAAGTAAGCCACTCGTATCTGTGACTGGACATCTTGGATGGCGGCGTAGATAATAAAGCCTATGAAGGTAAATGCGAAGCCAAGGCAGATGAAAGGGAATCGAATCCGCAGAAGATCAGAACTGAATGCCAATATCAGAAGCATAATAGCACCCTATAAGCAAGGCAAAACTTAGTAACGTGGCAGCACCAACACTAAAGGCAGTAGTTGTGGTCTTTTATCTTACCGTAATGTTTGGAGCTACAGTATATAGATTAGTCATGACCGTGTTGGTCACTATGCGTTGAACGATTTGCGGCAGGAATAGAGAAACTCCTTGTAAAGGGACACCTAGGCATATTTCGATCAGGAGAAAGCCGTAGGTGGAGGGTCTCGTAAATATCTTCAGAGATTCCTTTAAGTTGAATTCCTCGTTCACAATGGAAGAGCTGTCGACATGCATCCGGTGATAGGCGAGCGCCTTCTCCTCTTCGTTCAGGAACTTGGCCTCGGCTGCGCTCTTGGGTAGGTACCAGTATGCAAAGATGGAGAATAGCACCGTGGCAGATCCCTCGATTATGAAAAGCCATCGCCACGGATGGTCTACCAGGTGCGATTTGATCTGGAACACGCCAAATGCCAGAAGCCCGCTGAAGGCATTCGCTATATTTGATGCTGCGTAAAAGATCGCCAAGCGTCGCGCGAGCTCGCCGCGTCTATAAAACGTTGTCTGGTAATAAATAACCAGAGGAAAGAATGCGGACTCGGCCATTCCTAGAAACCATCGGAGGGCGAAGATACCGCCAAAGTTGTGCGCAACTGCTGTAAGCAGAGTAAAGGAACCAAAGCAGAACATTAGGATAGGAAGCATCCGAGCTGGTCCAATTTTCTTCCCTATCATCTAACAAGTGTTTGTCAATAACATGTTTCTCAAACCAAGTCTTCGCATCGAAACATACTAAGAGAACGGGGAACGTCAGCATTTAGGGGGAAATACAATTAAAAGGGGGTGAGTTGCTTACCTGCAATAGGTGCTGCAAACACGACATACGGAACGAAGAATATTCCAATAATGGTGTTGTACTGGCCAGTCGCGAATCCCAGATCTGCGTATTGATAGTCAGAAGCAGTGAAGCTGGCTACTACTTGGTATTGATGGATAGAGTTGTGGTTTACCCTTAGACAAGCCAGCTGTCTGCGCGTTACTCAAATTACCCTTATCCAAGGCATTGAATAAATACTGTATGTGATGTACATATTAGATATAAGACGCCACCGAGAGCCTAGATCTCATCCGAATACACTTCAAGGAGACGGGGCTTACCATGATTGCAAGGACGGGCAGCAATCGCAGATCAAACTTTCTGCAGAGGGCTTTTTCGGCGGCACTGTCGATGACCTGAGCTGTCCCCTCTGGGAGTTGGGCTGCTTTGCGATCTCCATGATTGCTTTCGGTATCATCGGTGCTCCTCTTGTTGTACGAGACAGCATCTTTCCCGGCCGAATCCGAATCGGCGACAGGAGTGACAGATGACATGACGACCGAGGACAATACGCGATAAGGACGCCTGTGCGTATGACTGGAAGTGCGAATATAGCCAACGGCGTGACGAGGAAGGAATATCCGCAGAAAAAGATAAACAACGTGATGTCTTCCTAAGTAATAGGTGGTGAACCTGCGGGGAGCAGAGTGGGATGCGGGCTATCTTTATAGTTCTTCATGTTATCCAAGCCCACTGGCTACTACCTACGAGTATTGATGTACCTACTTACTGCTCGATAAAGGTAACACCTAGCTGTCATCGCTACTAGGATTTTGTTGGTGTACCCCAATAAGGGGGGGATAAGGGATTCAGTTCCCTGACAAGACATGTTTAACAGCTTTATCGGCTACAGAAACTAGCTTGATCGTTATCTTATACCAGCTCCGAGTACCAGACATTTGATCGGATCTGATCAGTACAAGCGTTCAATGTTACCCAACAATAGCTAGAGCATATCTATCAAAAGGACATGCTAACTTGCGTGGGGGTCATATGAGTGGGATAAAGGGAGGGGAAGAAGTGCGGAGATCGAAAATAGCTCTTCAGACCCCCACGCGCCTTGGACACAACGGCATCAACACGAGATACATAATTGATGTAGCCAGAAACCTACAAGAACTTGCTAAGAGATAGATAGAGTTTAAATTCTACGCCTCACAGACCATCCTCATCACCACCATCACTATCACTACCACCGCCACCACCACCACGAAATTCCCCAACCCCCCTCCAACAGCAACCATAACCAACAATGGCCGAGAAAACTGCTGTCGTCACCGACAAGGCCCCGAAGGCCCTCCCCGGCATCTACAGCCAGGCCATCAAGGCCAACGGCTTCGTCTTTGTGTCGGGGGCCGTGCCTATGGACCCAGTAACCATGGAGATCATCGACGGAGACATCCAGGCACACACCGTTAGTCTCATCACACGACGAAAATACCTACGTGTAAAAGCTTTGAGCTGATATATTGCCTATCATCTTGTGTTTTTCGCAGCACCAATGCATCAAGAACCTCACGGCCATCCTCGAGGCTGCCGGATCTGATATCAAGAAGGTGGTCAAGGTCAATGTGTTCCTGTCCGATATGGACAACTTTGCTGCCATGAACGAGATCTATAGCCAAGTGAGAGGAACACCCCCCTCCGCCCTCCCGTGAGGTTCGCAGAAGCAGTCAAGGTTAGCTGACTTTTGAAACTTCTCGCAGTATTGGGGAGATGTGAAGCCATGCAGGACGTAAGTTTTTTATTCCCACGCTCTCATCTCTCATGACGACCGTCCCCTTTCTAATAGCACGCCAGTTGTGTCGCGGTCAAGACGCTGCCCCTGAACGTGGATGTCGAGATTGAGTGCACTGCAACGTATTAGATAGGAGTTTCAAGAAAGCACAGAGGCCGGTATTGCTAGACTACCTAGCCGTGCCCCATGGGATAGGGCAGGTATTAGTATGAACACATCAAATGTAGCCGCTGAGCGGTCCTAACCTAGGTACCTAGTAGCGACCCTACAAGTAGTAAGGGATGGAAGGGCTAGGTAACAAATCCAACCTGCCTCTCATATCGGTTCGCGTTTGACAGTGTGACGCGCGCCTCGGGATATCATCTCATAAACACGTGAGTCCGCAATACATACAACTCGAAGCACTCTACCTATGTAGGTAGGTCGGCATTATCAAGTTGCGGCCGAGTTTCAGACTGCCTATCAATAGACTGAGACGAGTTTCTAAGGCGCCGTGCGCAGCTGTTAGCTTACAGATATGAGTCGATATATATCGCCTACTGGGTACTAGGTAGGTGCTGTTTACTCATGTTCTCCCAATTACGAGAAGTGCATATCTGAACCCGAACCCATTTCCCCACGTATTGATCCTAGTGAGGATCGTCTATTGAAGCTACAACGTTGCAGAGGTGGGGGGTGCAATGCTACGTAGAGCTCTCTACACTAGGTAGGTTAGTGTACATACAACAAGATATGGTACTATATTGTGTCAGTAGTGTAGACAAGTCGGTCTTGGAGGAGAACAGGGGGTTCTTTTTATCGTACTGAAAGGCTGTAACGAAGCTGCGAAGTACCACCTTAGGTAGGTTAGTGTAGTCCGGCCGAAGGCAAATTTCTTTTGATAGGTATTTCAAGATATTTCGAAGAATCTCCCCACATCAAGGCTGGGCGACTTCTCGGCGAATCGTCTTGGCCAATACCCAGGTACTGGACCTCTACCTACCTAGCTATAGAGAGTGGCTCGGGTTCAATGAGATAAGAGTCGTACCTAGTAGACTAGGTAAGGCATGCTCTCCATTTTGATAGTGTCTAATGTTTGCAGCCATGTCAGTTAGTAAGATAGAAGAAACGCTAGTTGCTGGGCAACGAACACGATTGCAGCTTTCCAGCAAGTCAACACAGATGCCACGAAAGCGGATGGCCGCTTACAAGGATCTAGCAGGGCCAATCAATCCAAGGCTCAATGATGAGCAGTACATAAATATAGTAGGTAGGTAGGCAGTTGTCAACTTATATATGGAGATCCTTTAAGCTAGGACCATGGCGATTTTCTGTATCTAGGTAGCAATACACGAACCTCTGCTCAACAATCAACTGCCTACCAGACCTACAATAAGCCCCTATGTTCTTTTCTCTTTTTAAAACGATTTTCTTAGCTACCAACCTCACCTTTGCTTGACGTGGTGGGGAGAGAAAAGAAAGAAAAGCCCTACCTACCTATGCACATCAATCTACCTACACTAAGTAACTGAGATAAAACCAACCTCAAGCAACTAAATTAATGAGGGCCTACCTGGGTGGAGGTTCTCGCCGGTGGTTTTATACCCTTGGTTATTCTCCATTGAAGTGGACCGCTTGGGACCTGACTTGGCCTGCACATTACGTCCCAAACTACATACAAGGATACGATGAAGACGGAGTCTAGATAGGTAGCTACCTCGGATCTCCAAGACTGGAAACTCTACTCTCAACTCATCATACATGTCATCTGTTATTTTACCACAACATCCAAAAACTGCAGCACGATTCAAGAAACAGAGAAAAAAATCAATATCATTGAAACGAATACTTGACCTATGTTACCATCATAGGATGGGGCTTCTCCCTATGTAGGTACACTACCTACATCATCGGGTTATATCGGGGCAGACCCATACCCGCATAGTGTGTTGTTGTAAATCACAGCCTTTTCACCGCCTCGATCCGCTGTATATTAACGCCTGACAAAGGCCCGACAATATGTTGCTATCAATGCCGCCACGTCTCCGAGGTCCCAACTGACGATGAATTTTCATAAGCAGCCTTGGGACTATTGAAGTATAAATCGCCTTCTAAGTTTCCATGATTGGATGTATTGATACCCCAACAGGTACGTCTAATAGATACTTACCAGACGTACATGCACTGGTATATTGATACCTTGATATATGGTTAGGTATACAAGTGGAAATAGGCTTTCTCGGGCACCGTTAGATCGTAGCTAGTTGCGTCACTGAAGTCAATACATTAGAGGAGGAGGAACCCATCAACCCATCATCCCATGGGCCTTGAAACCCGCCCCTCGCCTGCGGGGTGCTTTAAGACAGGGGGGAAGGGTGTGGAGAACAAAGGGAGCCAGACGGACAGTCGGCCACCCGCAAACGCTTTAGGCGCGCAATGGGCCGCTTTCAGAAAGGGGGGAGCACGAAGCTTGTTGTAGGTAGGTGGTGTAAGCAGCACGGCCTTCCCCGCCTTATAACAAGACGAGCTGTGGTGGTAGCAAAGCTGCTTTGTTGATCCAAACCCTCCGCTTCCCAAAAAGAAACAACCGGTCTGCAAAGACAGTCAAAGTCAGTCACTTAGTCAGTCAGCCAGTCCATCCGATATCAGTCGAACATCCTGCCACTGCTACTGCCACTGCCACTGCCACAGGGAAGGGCAGCAACAACATCGTGTTTTGTTTATGTAGTAACCAGCGGGGTGACCATAGACTCTACTCCCACCCTTCATCATGGCCGACAACGCTGCACCCGAGCCTGTCGTCGACGAGACCCCAATCTCTCCTATCCGCTCCAACGGGCGACGAAACTCGCTTGAGCAGCACTTGAAGCAACGTCCAGACCGCTCAGAACTCGTGCACAGTAAGCCCCCGGCTTTGCCTCATGCCGCCAGCCCGTCCGGGTCCCATGTTAACCTAGGCTTGTTTTGCAGAGAACATCCTGCTTGCATCGACCGCTGCTCCGGGTCTCCAGGAGAAGCAAAAGGAGGTACGTGATCCGTTGGGGGGGGAGGGGGTGACCGGGCCCATCTTAGAAGGCGGATGAATAAGATGGATGGATGCTCATGAGACATTGTTGAACACTCTAGCTCGAGAAACACATGCGCGCCGACTCCCTCAACGACAAGATATCCCACCGTCCCACCCCAGAGACCCTCCTAAAGGAGGGCGTGCTGCACGAGGACCCGCGGTCTCCCGAACAGAAGTACGCCGATGCCATGGAGGAAGAATACGCGAAGCGCGAGGGCGGTGCGTGAAACCCCCCCCCCCCCTCACGAGGGGAAGGGGGGCCACCATCGGTTGTTAGGACTAGGAACTCTGAAATAAAAGAAAGAAGAACAACAACAAAAATATCGCTATCATCTTCGATGCAACGCAGTTTGCTGGTTTCGTTTCACGCAGGGCTTCTTTTTTTTTTCTTCTTCTAGGCGGCGGGCCACGTCGTCATACATACAAGCCTTTATACCAGTTTACGGGACAAAAACTTGGAGAAGATAAACTGGGTGGCGGGAGTAGGTAGAAGTCGTGCACATGTTCAACGATTTGTCGGATGGCAAAACACACCGATGGTGTTTTTTTCCTTAAAAAAGGAATAAGAAAAACAAGGCACAGATTCTCTCGTAGTAACAATATTCGTAAAAATATCCCCCGGCTGTTAACCTCTCTTATATCCCGTCTTTCCATCAACTCCTTATGGGCTTCGGATGCAAGCATTTTTTCTTCTTCTTCTTCTCGAAATGGGATTGCTTTCTATATGGATAGGTAATTACCATCAATGACGTTTGGGACAAGTCAAGTAATTTGAATAAACTAACTCCAGGTATTGTAGGTAGAGACTAACTATGTACATCCTAGTAATTACATATAGCTTGAACCCCTGGCATGCGTTAGTTTACTTGGAGATTATGTTGTAGGTAGTAGTCGTCATGATAGATAGGGCTGACCTGCAATTGCATATACAAGGGAGCAGGAAAGCAACACCACCATGCACGTAATATGTTTCATATATATATATGCATACTGTGAGGCTTCTCAGCCGCCAGCACAGATGTAGCAAGGTTCAGTGTTATAGATTTGGCCACTGAACTAGATATATTTCTTCGGGCCACTCTCTAAGCTCCAGTACCTATCACATGGTTTCCTTTCTTTCTTTCTTTCTTTTTTTCTCTAAAAAAAAAAAGAAAACCGCCGCAAATTTCAAATCACGCCGCCCCCCCCCCCTTTTTTTACACACATATCTAACAATAGGCACCTAGGTACTTATGGTATAAGTAACAACAGAGCAAAGTCGATTGTAAACCCCTTAACTATTCGCTTGATCACTCGGAATGGCCAAAAACCCAACGTTAGAAACAAATAGGAGGCAGGTGTAACAAAATTAACGTGGGACGTACCTAATAGTTGAGGTTTATCTCTCTCGATTATCTCCTTTTTCGCATGCTTCTCTGAAAGTATGCTCTATTTTACGATATGTAAAGACCACATATACACACCTTTAAGGGATAAGCCCTGGTGATATTTTCAGTTTCTATGAGTTTTGTCCCCGAGACGCTGGATGGCTCATTTCTTTATCGTGTGTTCTAAATGTTGGCTTCCTAGTCGAAACTACTACCACTTTAATCAGTTTGCCTCTCGCCCAACTCTATGTAGGTACTTATTATACATCAATATCTTTCGGGTTCTGCTGTTTTACGACAAGGACCCCGGTTCTCTCCTCGGCCTTTGGGTCCAACGGAACCTCTATTTACATAATTTGCCTGGACCTTGAACCATCGTATCATATTATGGGGTAGTTAAACTGGGATCAAGTTGTGAGGGGATTTTTTTTTCGCATGGATTCACAACGATTTTGAAGAGAATTGATAAGTTGTTGGCATGATGTACACGCTATGTGAGAGTGAAATTAAAGTAAACTGCTGCGGAAGGAACTAGAACTACAACTAGATGCCATCATGCTCCAATACATTGATGCTGATTAAAATTGTTCGTGGGTTTCTGGGCATCTATGTGCCTTTAAGTCCTAGCCTTCGAGTTCACAATGTATATAATCGATGTATAGGTACATACACCTGTAATAATAATGCTGTTATAGTATATTGAATCGATACTAAGCGTCAAGCATAAAACACTCCATTCACGATACTCGAATAAATATGAGTTTAGTTGGGTCAAGCGTTATGAGGCAATGTCGCAGGTAGTTGAAGTTTTTGCCCCCCCACCTTCCTCACGCAACAACATCGTGATTATCTCAGTCCTCGCTAGGTACTCCGTAAACAGTAGCGTTTGGTTTTGGAGGGAGCAGTCCGTTAAGCCGTGGGACCGCTAATGGTATGGCAGGTTAAAGGTCTATTCAAGATGGCATTTATCAAAACATGTTTGTCATTTATTGTATTCATTTTACACATATAATATATTATCTACCAATGTACTTGTTCCGGGTCTATAGCAATAATATATATAAATATATATTATTTCCCGCACTGCAAGACTAAGCCTAGAGAACCAAAGAATAACAATTATGGTCTAGAGTCTCTAGATCGTATGGTTCTATATCCCTTCATACTATCAACAGTAATGTTCCTATATTAAAGCATTCTATATGTCACAACCAGAAACTAAAACAGTGTTACCCTTTCGTACGTAGCAGTTCTATCACACGCGCTTGACAGAATACGAGAGAAGAGGCAGTTGCATTAATACTATACATTCTATGAGTATACAGACTTAGGTGGTCAACGAACATCTACCGTATTCGCCGCTTCAAATGTTTAAGAGCCTCGGCTCATCAACCCTGATAATATACCTTCGATTTACATACTATTGCGTAAAACTAGCACGAGAAGTGGACCCAACCCCGGATTCTCCCTGAGTTACCTTGTTTACCCCATCTCAAAAAGCCACGCTGTTCCACCAGTGAGAGAAGTTTCCGGAGTAGTTGATGATCATTGCTGGTTTACGTTGCATTCGGTACTGAATGCAACCGAAAATGGGAGCACTCATAGCATGGTTTCTCGACGTTATTGCAAGATTGTCTCCTCTTGCTGTCATGTGCCTAGTTTTCTTGGTAACGGGTTTGAAAGACGATAGGACCGCATATCGGGAACCACCACAACGAGGTTGCCATTCCATCGTTGGAAACATGTTATGGGGTAGTATCAAGACAAGACTAGGAACCTTGGCTCTCTACTTTCCCCAACTGTCGCAATGCGCTCCCGAGTTTCACGGATGGTATATAAGTCAAAGAGTATCGTGTAATGCAATAGACCAACCACTAGGACGTGTTCATCATGACAGACCTATGCCAGTAGAGCCGTATACAAGCTTGACTTGCAAGTATGGTGTCTCTTACACTAGCCGCCCTAGCCGGCGTTAATCTTGCTTCATTAGCAACTGCTGTCGACATCAGCGTGAGCTCAGAGGGCGGTAATGCTACGAATGGCCATCAATATGGCTTCCTTCACGAGGTAGGTGAACCGCGCACCCTTAATATATGACAGGCAATGGACCTTTTCAGAACTGACATATATGAAGGATATCAACTACTCGGGCGATGGCGGTTTATATGCCGAGCTGATTCGCAACCGTGCATTTCAGTCTAGTGAAAGATATCCTTCTTCCTTGGACGCTTGGTTTCCCATTAATGGAGCTCAATTATCGCTAAATAGCAACTCAAGCACCCCGTTATCCGATGCATTAACAGCTTCTATGACTGTCACTGCACCAAAGGATGGAGATGCCGAAGTTGGGTTCTTCAATGTTGGTTACTGGGGAATGGACGTCAAGGTCCAGAAATATACGGGCTCCTTCTGGGTTAAGGGCGGCTACACGGGTTCTTTCACAGCTTCGCTGCGGTCTAACCTGACCGGAGAAGAGTTTGGGTCGGTCTCGATCCCGTCACAGTCGCAAGATGGCCAATGGACAGAGCACGGCTTCGAATTGACCCCTTCTACGAGCGCTCCCAACTCCAACAACACATTCGCGATCACGTTTGAAGCCTCGGTAAGTTTTTAACTTAGGAGGGAAATCTTCTGTCCGAACTAATACTCATACATGGCAGGGCGTAAGCGGCGACTCGTTAGACTTTAACTTGATCAGTCTTTTCCCCCCTACCTATAAGGATCGAAAGAATGGAATGCGAATCGACATAGCGGAAGCTCTGGAGCAACTTCATCCGGTAAGTGAAACTAAAATGCCTCGCCGCTTAGGGACGGAGATGAACTAATTTACGACAACAGACACTCTTTCGTATCCCTGGCGGAAACATGCTGGAGGGTAATACAAACACCTCGTGGTGGGACTGGAAGAACTCAATCGGCCCCCTGAAAGATCGGCCTGGCTTCTCAGGGGTATGGGGGTATCAGCAGACCAACGGCCTCGGCCTACTGGAATATCTCGAATTCGCTGAGGATCTTAACATGGAACTAGGTGAGTCCATAGCGCCTCGAGGGATTTGTATGATCCATTTTCTAACTATGTCCAAGTGGTGGCTGTATGGGCCGGCTTAGCTCTCAACGGAGACATCACGCCGCAGGACCAGTTCCAAGAACTCATAGACGACGCCCTCGACGAGATTGAGTTTATCCGCGGCCCGGCCGATTCCAAGTGGGGATCTGTCCGGGCTGCGCTGGGCCACCCGGAGCCCTGGACGCTGAAGTACGTGGAGGTTGGCAACGAGGACTGGCTCGCAGGCGCGCCGGAGGGCTGGGAGACGTTCAAGAGCTACCGGTTCCCCCTGTTCCTCGAAGCGATCAACAAGGCGTACCCGGACATCCAGGTCATATCCTCTGGCTCGGTTTACGACGGCTACGACATCCCCGCGCCGGGGGCCGGAGATTACCATCTCTACGCCGTACCCGACGTTTTTGTATCCGAGTTCGGCAAATTCGACAACGTCGCGACGCCGCATATAATCGGCGAGATGGCGTCTGCGCAACCGAATGGGGGAGGTGGCTGGGACGCGGGCTTGATGCCGTTCCCTTGGTATGATAAAATCGAGTCCTCACATATCCCATCTACCTACTATTACTAACATCGTTTTCATGACAATAGGTGGGGAGGAGCGGTTGGTGAGGCTGTTGCGTTGATTGGCTATGAGCGTAACCAAGACAGAATCATCGGAGTGGTCTATGTTCGTAATCCCGCCTCATGAAATCGAAGCCGGAAAAAGTCAAAATCAAAATACTGACCAACCTACGTTAGGCGCCTATTATACGCAATATGAACCGGTGGCAATGGTCCATAACCATGCTTCAGTTCGCGGCAGATCCGGCTATGACGACTCGGTCTACGAGCTGGTATGTTTGGGAGGTAAGTCAAAGATCGTAATTATGCGCCACCCTCGTCCTATTCTTGCGCTGTTAGCAAGAACGTGCTAATGACATAACAACAGCTTATGGCCGCTCACATAATGACCGAAACCCTGCCCGCCACCGCCGACTTTGGTCCTCTGTACTACGTGGCCGGCAAAAACGACGTGACGGGAGGGCACATATTCAAGGCCGCCGTATATAACTCGACTGATGGGGCCGATGTTCCGGTGAAGCTGAACTTCGAGGGCGTCGTGCCCGGAACCGAAGCGGAATTGACTATACTGACCGGGCCGGAGAACGCGTACGGCATTAACGATCCCTTTACCGGAGTTAACGTTGTACAGACTTCCACCACAACGGTCACTTCTGATGAGCAGGGCAACTTCCAGTTCAGTCTACCCAACCTCAGCGTCGCTGTCCTAGACTCGGCACCGAAAGTGAAGCGCCGTTGGGACAGGTCAACGAAGCAGAGGTGGTAGAGACGAGAGTTAAAGGCTAGGTAGTCCGTATAGGCTATTTCTCAGTTAATACAAAAACGCGAGCCCCAAAATAGGGCATATATTATTGTCTTTGATTCCATTAGAGCTTCTCCTACGACTAGGTATTGCCTCCGCCTCTATCAATATGTGCCCCTCCTGTCTGACCGAGCGCCATGGGGGAGTAGACTACGCACTTGACGACGTAGAACTTGGTACTATTCGGGTTGGTCTTGAGATAAATGAGAGCTTCCATCCAACACACACAAAATTTTTTTTTACATAGTACACGGCCAAACCAAGCTACTATCAAGTTTTACCACTATCCCTTGATTAAATACGGCGTTTGAGGAGAGCCTGGGATCGGGACGACTGGGGGATGGTATGACTCGATACAGGGCGTCTCGCGCGAAGCTCAAGACAACTCGGGCACCGAAATACTAAACTAGATGCTGCATTGGCTTGAAAACGATCTGGGCTCCTCTATGAAGCCTTTTTGGGAGGATTGTATATAAGGGGTAGACATTATGGGGGTGGGGTATATAGCTTCACATCTTGTTTACCTACCTAGCTAGACGGGTAGTATCACAATGAATAGGTACATTGATAGTGAGCTGATAACAAGAAATGTATTTCGATAAAGTCGTTGGTGGACATCGACCAATCCTTACTTTTAAAAGTATCCATTTAAAGTATGAAATGCTTTTTATATAGCATGTGACAAGCACGGGTATTTGAGGTACTGTGCTGTTTCGATATAACCAGTATATACCGGCCATCCTAATACTAGACATACCCAAAGGGCTGCTGGCATTTTATGTTTCAAAGGTTGTAAAAGCTAGAATAGTTGTGTGGTTATTACAGTAAAGTCAGCGCTTATGTAGTTAGAATTCTTGATCTTATATGTATACAAAGGGTGATTGAAAGCGAATTTTGACGTAATCTCTATTATGAAGCTTGGGCTTGTAGGCAACTTTGAGAGACCTCGTGCGGGTTAAGGTAGTTCTGGTGTACATACTTGAGAGACACGAAATTTAAATGGACCACACATGTTAATCCACGTGTATTCCTTTAAGCAAAATATGACTCTATCATCATTAGTAACTATCGTCAGACAAAATGCCCTATTATCCACCCCTTGAAAAGAGGTAGTTAAGGGCATAATCATCCCCCCCCTCCCCCCGTACGCCTACCTAGGTATGCCGTTTCGGCTATGCGGCATGAAAGGCCATGATTCACAGGGAATATAGAAAGAATAGGGTCTTAAAGAGACGCTGGATTCCACATGTTGAGAAAAACCACATTTGCACCTACATTACCTATTTAGCTTCCGCTATTTTCTAACCTACCTACCTAGTTAAAGCAACTTACCTAGGTGTCTGGTAGTGACGAACCTTCCACAAGCCACAACGCGTCTTCTTGATGTTTTAGAGATCAATCTATCTATTCAACCTCTCCCCTCTCCTCCCCTCCCCTCTCCCCACCCGACGTCAACGGTGTGTAAGCGATGTCGTGAACTGCATGGTTACCCATTATCGGGCATTACGTAACGATGGGGTTTTGCTACCCTGAATTGTGCATTGGCAATTAAAATGAGTGAAACGTCGGATGCCTGTCGAACCCAGAAAAAGCTATGGTCCTTTTTTTTTTCTCGAGTGCCGGGGACAAATAGAACGAAACGAACCCCCTAAAATAGGGGAGGCAGTACCTAGGTGCCTAGGTACTAGGTAATCGATTGCTCTGCCCTGCGAGGGGGGTCTCTGATTAAGCATTGTATTGATAGAGGATTGTACTTGACATCAATACGGGACGTCAAGTTTTGGATATACAACTACCAGTAGCAAGGCATAAAAGTGGATAACGACCGTCTACTTACCTCAAGCTAGGTAGTGCTTTCTGTCGAACTTAGTGTAGGTATAAGGCGCAGGGCTTTATACATTCGTCGTTAGAGTTGTGACTATCGAAGCTCACTAAATAGATACCCTGTGAACTACCTGCTTGGGTGTGGGGGAAGTCTGGTGTCAATGAGTTATGGTTACTACTATGGACTTTCGCTCCCCCCTCTCTCTCAGTCTCTTAAAGGGAAATCCTGATACCTAGTTTATTCTTTTCTTATTTTTGAGTCTGAGCCCTAGGTAGGTAACTATCCTTGTGCCCGATTAGGTATACAATGTCACATCGTCTATAAGCCGATCGTGGTGGTATTTATTCCCCGCCGGGCGGTCTCCACCCCTCGACCGGAATGGGTAGAGTCGTGGGACTCAATCGGGTTCGGTCCAGGAGGCAAAAAGACTGGGAAAAGAAAGAAGGAAAGAAGAATACTTAGACTCGGATTCAGATTCATTGCCTAGAACTGAGACCAGGCGGTTGTGGTACCTAGGTTAGGTCAGCAGCTAGTATCAATATCAAATGTAGTATATGAGCTGAGTTCCCACCATTAGGTAGGTAGGGTAGTGTTGGTTAGCTCATGTGACGAGTTGCCGATGCCATGACGGGCAGAATTAGTACATGTAGGTCGAGGTAACTACTGCGATAGTCTATTCAGCCACCAAACTAACCATGTGGGTGTGCGGCGTGGGCTAGGTGTAAATAGTTGGTTTCAAACAATGTCGCATTCTGGGCTAAGCCACCTCGTGTCGAGAAAAAGAAAAAGGCCTGTTCCGATTTGCTCTTATTTAGACAATGGTCTTGAGGCTCAATGTGAGGGTTGTCTTGTGTGCGTTGTGTCAATGTTTAAGTACCTAGGTTAGATTGATAGGTCTGGTACATTGATACATATCTTGTTGCATTTACTTACTTAGTACTAGGTTATATTCTATTGGCATATCATATCATGCCATGTCATGCTTGCTGTGCTGGGTTGTGTTGTGCTGTGTTGTGCTGTGCTGCGCTGTAGGTCTGGTATACTTCATACCTACATATCAATATATACAACTAAGGTTAAGTAGGTAAGGTATATTAAGTAGGTAGGTATCAAATGTGTTTATGTAACAATTGCATTAAAGAGCGTCGACGTCCCCGGAAGCCGGATATGGGTCAATGCGACGCTTATTTATTAGCGGGGGAGTCCAGACGCTGGGAATGACGGTCAAACCGTTTTTCTCTTTCGTAAGTACCTACTACTAAGGTAACCTACCGTCTAACCTTAGACCCTTTCTCCATCCCACCTTTTTAACGCCTCCGCCTACGCCAATCAACCAACGGATGCCTTTCCAATTCCACTTCTTACTTAATCTCTATCTTCTAGACCTTTGCCATGTAGTTTAGATTCTCCTTCTAGAACATCAATCAGACCAGTTTCATGCAGGGGGGTGAGAGGCAAAGTACTTTTTTTTTTTCTTTTTCTTTTCTTTTTTTCTTTCTTTGGTATGTGTTGTTCAAAGTTTCCCTTTCTTTTACACCCACTGTCGAGTTCCTGAGCTAGGGTACCTAGGTAATAGAAAGTCAAGTAGGTACCTAACCTACATAGGTACATAGGCAATCAAATTTACTGTGATTTACTGAGGAGCACCACCACCACTACCACTACCTAACTCTACGTTTTAATCTTTCAATATTTTATAATTGATGTTTTTCTTTTCTTGCTGCAACCGTTGCAAGTCCGTTCTTTTTTCCCCTTCCCACACCGTTCTAACCTTAGCTGATTTCAAGCACATAAGGTAATCACCATTATCATTATCATTATCATCATCATCATCATCATCGGTGTCATTGCCATTGTCATTGTTATTGTCATCATCATTACCATTCTCTCCATCTACCGCACCACCCTCACTTTTCCAAAGGGGAAACAATCTTATTTACGATAATCTACCTACATACGAGTTACTTGCCTTGTTTATCGCTAATTACGCCCTCCCTGTTCTTCCTTTCCCGACCTTGACCTTGGCCTCCAAGAGCCTCCCTCCCCTTGCTTTGAGCTTGTCGGGGTCTCCATGTTCTCTGGCAGCCCGAGGGTCCAGCTTGGGTAGCTTTCACAACTGACTTGTCACATTCCTAGAGGCCACCACATCCTCGTCCCAGCCTTTCCCGCTCCGCTCCCGTTGATGTCGTGAGGAGAGAAGAAGTAAAAGGAGGGAAATGCGATTAGAGTCCCCGGCCTGCTAGTATCATCATGGCCGACGACATGCCATCGTCGTCCAGCCGCTCCAAGAGCATCCGCTCCCAGAAGATCACCACCGCAGACCCAAATTCACATTCGAATCCAAACTCGATTTCGAATTCGAATTCGAACTCGAACTCGAATTCAAATTCACACTCACACTCATCACACTCACACTCAAATTCCAACGAACGCAGCGAAGCCTTAGATCGCGCCCCGCCCCTGCGTAGCCATACGCCCGGCCATCTAGCTAGTAAGAGCCACAGCACCAGTTCGAGTAGACGGAAAGCATCCGAGTCCTCCATACGGCAGCGTTCCCAATCTGTCACCGCGAAGGCCGCCTACGCCCCTCCACCCCAGACGAACCCGACTCCTGTTCCCACCTTGACCCTGCGCCGCAATGTTGACCCCTCTACTTACACCCAACCCCAACAAGATCCGCAGGCCGGATCCTCCTCGACCGACACCAAGGACTCGGACTCGCGGCGTCCCCCCGCCATGCGCTCGACGTCTGCCATAGCCAACAAGCCCTCTTCTCTCGGCATCGCCAGCACCACCCAGTCCCGCAAGCCCGCCCCTGCCGCACGACCCCGAGGCCCCTACCTACCCTTTCCGCCACTACAAGACCCTAAAACCGCCGCCGACGTCCCTGCGGCGCCCTCGTCCGGCATGTACTGGTCTCGGGCCCCCGTCTCGGGCGTCTCCCACACTCCGCTGCGTGCCCATACCACAACCCTGATTGGGAGCAACATCTTCGTGTTTGGTGGCTGCGACTCGCGGACCTGCTTTAACGAGCTGTACGTGCTGGACGCCGACTCTTTCCACTGGAGCAGCCCGCACGTGGTCGGCGAGACTCCCGTACCGCTGCGGGCTATGACGTGCACGGCTGTGGGCAAGAAACTCGTCATATTTGGTGGAGGGGACGGTCCCGCGTATTATAACGACGTCTACGTGCTGGATACGGTGAACTTCCGGTGGCACAAGCCGCGGATCGTGGGGGACCGGGTGCCGTCGGCACGGAGGGCGCACACGGCGTGCCTGTATAAGAACGGCATCTATGTGTTTGGTGGCGGGGATGGCGTGCGTGCACTCAACGACATCTGGCGGCTTGACGTGTCGGACGTGAATAAGATGAGCTGGAAGCTGGTCTCGGGGTCGAGTAATAGCGACACGAGCTCTAAAGACAGCAGAAACAGCACATCTAGCGGCGGTTCGAACAAGCCCAAGGCACGAGGCTACCATACCGCCAATATGGTCGGTAGCAAACTCATCGTCTATGGCGGGTCGGACGGTGGGGAATGCTTCAATGACGTATGGGTGTACGATGTGGACGCACAGGTCTGGAAGTCGGTCGGCATCCCCGTGACCTACCGGCGGCTGTCGCACACTTCGACCATCGTGGGCTCCTACCTTTTTGTTGTGGGTGGCCACGACGGCAACGAGTACTCAAATGACTTGCTTCTGTTGAACCTGGTTACGATGACCTGGGACAAGCGGCGGGTGTATGGGCTCCCGCCGAGCGGCAGGGGTTACCACGGCGCAGTACTGTACGACAGCCGCCTGGTTGTCATCGGGGGCTTCGACGGTAGCGAGGTCTTCGCCGACGTTTGGATGCTGGAGCTGGCGGTGCACGCGTATTATTCGCAGATCAGCCACTTTACGATCGAGGTCTAGATTTAGTTTAGCAGTAGCTTGTTCGTTTGTCAAGTTCTATGCATTGCGAAAAAGGCCCGGCAATTCTCACATCCCTCTCTGGAGGGAGAGAGAGAATATTATAACTACGTTTACCATCTTTTTTATTTATTTTTAGTTTTACGAAGGGATATGAACAGAAGACAGAAAACCTACCTACACACACCCAATTTTAAGCTTCCAAATGTACGATATGAAACTTTTTATCAGAGAGAGAGAGAGAAAGAAATTAGTCATTCTAGTATTTTGAATCCTTGTGTTGCTTTTGTTTCACAACGCTTCACCCCTCTTCTCCCCCTTTTTTATATGGAGGACAGGAGAGGTCGAACACAGAAAGCTTGTATAGCGGTTTCGGCATTATTATTACTTCTTCCTCTTCTTTCCCAATCTTCATAGTATAGTTTTATATATTGATATAAGGTATATCGATAATCAAATTTTCGATATCTTTGTATCTAGGTGCTGTTAGGAGGAGAAGGAGAAAGAAACTCAGGGGGAGAAGGGGAGAAACATGGGAAATTCCCGGATACGGCATCAATGGGAAGGGGATTGAAGGGGATTGAAGGGGAGGGGAGGGGAGGGGGGGTTCTTTGAATAACTCTTTTTGCCTACCAGACTTACCTACAGAAAGAGAGAAAGAAAGAAAGATGGAAGGAAGGAAGGGAAACATGGGCGGTATGGTGCGGCTTCAAGGGGGAGGAGAGGATTAGGGTTGAAGGGTTAGGTTGGGTTAGGTTAGAGGAGGAGGAAGAAGAATATATTGATGTTACTAGGTGGTTCGGTCCTATCAATTTGATGTACCTAACATGCTATTATTCTCTAAACCCCAACCCCAACCCCAACCCCAAACCCTCTAACCAGCCTTCCTCTTGCCTTTTCTCTACTCTTAACCTAACCTAGGTAGGTATGAAAAAAATTAGAAAATTAAAAAGTATAGAAGCTCGAAATGAGATGGAAATGGGACAGTTGGCTTTGGCTTTGATTCCTAGGTAGTGTGGTGAAAGGCAAACCCCCAAATGGCGAGGAGAATTGTGTTCTCTGTCTCTCTCTCTTTCTGCTTTTTCTTCTGTCTTGGGTTGGTAGGTTAAGGAGGGAGAAGGAGAAAGGGGTTGTTGTTATCGTTGAGACCTCCCCCAAACACACAAACACACACATCGCGCGCGGGTATTTTTTCTCTTTCTTTCTTTCTTTCTTTCTTTCTGGGGTTTTTTTTTTTAAATTTATCTATCTCATGGGATTCAGGACGGGTGCTAGTTTTGGGTTGGGGGTTTTTTTTTTGGGGGGGGGGGGGGGGGGGGGGGTTCGTGGGTAATAGGTAGGTCGAGAGGTTGGAGTAAGAAGGGGGGAGTGGTGGTGGTGGTGGTGATTCCTGTTGCTCTAGGAAGAAGACAAGAGGAGGAGGAGGAGTGTAAGGATGGAGAGAGAGAGGGGGGAGAATGAGAATGAAAAAGATAGGGGGGTAGGGGGGAGAAAAGGGGGTGGTTGGGTAGTGGTAGTATATATATATCGTATTCATTCATTCATATATATAAATTGATATTATAGATATTCTTTAGGTGCTTTCCTCCTCCCAACCCTTCCCCCCCTTTTTAATTTTTTTTCCCCGCTTCTTTCCACGCCCATGGTGTTAAGAACAAAAGGAAACAAAGAAAGAAATAGAAGAGCAGAAATGAAACAAAATCGGACAGGTATGTAGGCCAGATTAACCAGTCAGTCATATTACATCTACCATCATCACCCTACCTATCAAATGTTTTGTTCATTTTATACCTAAATTAACCAATCATACCAAGGCTATATATGTCGAGATGACACGAATCAGGGGATGCTAGATACAGTAGGAAGGAACGATACATTACCTACTGACATATAGGAGAAGGAGAAGGGGGATTGTATTTGGTCTCGCGTCTGTCTACCTCCCTACTTCTCTTGCCATAGCACGGTTTATATTAGATTGATGGGCGGCTTTCTTTTTCTTTTTTTTTTTTTTGGGGGGGGGGGGGGGTGTGCTTTTGGGTAGGTATTTTACCTATATCATCATTTGGACGAGTGTATATATACTCTACATAGGTAGATAGGTAAGCATTGGTGCGTGGAATACTCATGGTATTCCCACATACCTAAGGCCTCTCCTCTTCGCCGACCCCTTTTCATTTGTTTCCTCTATATCTGCGGCCTCTTGTGTATTAGGTTAAGTTAGTCTTTTTGCCCCCCCTCCCCTCGCTTTTAGTCTTACTAGTCATGTCACATAATAAGATCTCCAACCTAGATCATCATGAAATATAATCATCCCGTTTTATTCTGAGGGAGCTTTTTTTCATCATCGCTCCCTTGGGCCCGATATCTAGTAGTGAACTCTAACACCATATATGTATATATATACCTAGACGACACCAAGATGAAAAAAAGGGGAGGGGAAAACTCCGTCCTAAATTTCCACCAGAGAACCACGAACGGCGTGCATCCCTCCCCCTTTCCTTTTCCCCAATCCCCCGAATAAAACAACAAGACCCAGAACGCCGGGGAATGATGATTGATTCTAGGACCAGGAGGGAGAATAATGCTGTAGTGTTGATAAGAGAAACCCCTTCCATCCTCCCCAGCCTTTTCCGGTAATTTCTAGTAAAAACCCCCCTTAAAAGGGGGGGAAAGGGTGGAATACAGTTTTGTATTCTCTTTTTCTCTTTCGTCATGCAACTCGAAACCGTTTCTTCCCTTTCCTCTTTTCTATTGCTTTCCACCCTCCATCTCTCTCGCAGCTCTATAATCCAACCCTATAACAATACCCTCCTTTCCCCAACTCAAGGTTGCGAAGGCTTCGTCGTCGAATCCTGCTCCTGTTGCTTGCGGGCGGCCAGCCGGCGCTCTTCGGCAGCCACCATGTCCTTCCAGAGGTCCTGGCCCTCGTACTCCTCCTTGTGGACGCGCTTCTCGATGATGGTCTTGTGCTCGGGGTCGTTGGGGTCGAGTACCTTGATGGTCTCCCAGCGGCCGGTGCCGCTCTTGGCATCGGCGGTCTCGAGCACGGCACTGGCGACTAGGACGGCGAGGGTGAGACCCTGGGCGTACACACGGGCCTGGACGAGCTTCTGACTGGTGCTGAGGTAGCGGTTGCGGCCCACGAGCCCGAGCGAGATGCCCATAGCGACAACCCAGGAGGCGAAGACGATGGAGTAGCGGTTCTGCTGGCCCCAGGCGCGCAGGCGCTCGGTGGTGGTCTCCTGCGCCCGCAGCGCCTCTTGCGCCCGCGACGCCTCGTCCACGTAGAAGTTCATCGGGTTGTTGAGCTTGTGGAAGTAGTTGCTATGCCGCTCTGCGTTGACGATGGCGCCGAACGTGCCCGACGACGTCACCAGGAAGGCCCGGAAGGGCAGCGTTAGTCCGCGGAATGCCGGGTACCGCCGCGATCCCAGGATCACGCCTCCGAGTCCGAGTCCGAGACCCAGGGTGCCGCCAATGAGACCGCCCGTGAGGACGGTTTTGTAGTGCGCTCGCTCCTCTTCGGGTGAGATGACCTTCATTTTCGCGGCTTTTGCTCTCCCTTATCTATTTTCTGGCTCGTCTCTCCTGTCTGGTTCTCTTCGGTGGATAATTGGGTGTAGATAGCTGCAACTGGGTTCTTACTACTACTACCACTAATTATTACTGATATCTGTATACGTAGGTAGTATGCGAGATGTATAGATGTGTATAGGCGGTTCGCGATCTCGACGTAATGGAAATGGAATCGTAATCGTCAGGCAAGGGTGAATTGGGTTGGTCGTCCAAACGTGTCCTGGAACAATGATCGGATGGTCAATGGATGATGGATGGAGAGGTAAGCCGTGGCGGTTCGTCTCGCAGGTCGGTCGGTATTTAGGTAGTATTTATTCTTTGTAATGTTCCTCTGTCTGCTGTCTCTCTCTCTCTGTCCTTGTCGTGTTCCTGATGTCAGGTCCAGGTCCCACGGGCCCGCCGTCTGTGCAGGTTGGCCAAGGTTTATAACCAAAACCAGAACTCTAAAAAATAAATAAAAAATAAATTCGGGATGTTATCCAATCTCTACGGTTATCGGATATCTGCAGCAGCGTGCAAAAATGGAACTGCCCTCAAATGTTTGGACACAGGTAAGGGTTTTTTTTGGTTGACGTTGCATGATGTAATCAATTGGTGGTACGATGGTGGTTCCCTTTTTCAATGCCCCCCCCCCTCCTCTCTCACCAGAGCCCTTTCCCTCCCATCAAGCAAATTTCAGAGCCCGAATTAATTCCGCCGTGGGTAACCCGTAAGCCACAGGTACAAAACACCACACTCCAGCTTGGCACTAATTCTAGGTACCTACCTGCTAACCACCACAGGCCGACAGCCGCAAAGCCACTCCCGCGTCCCGCCGTTTGCTCGTGGAACTCTCGGGATTTGCTCCAATTTTCTCTTTTGGTTTTGTCTGACTCCTTTCCCTCCACTGGTCCCGTGCCGTCTTTTTCTTACCTATTGCCTTTAATTTCTCAGCCCTTTTCTGCTCCAGTCATGCGTACACGTCTCTCGACCGCCGTACGTAATCCGCATCCGCCCCCCGCCCGACCTGCGAAACTTGTCCGCTTCTCACCCATCCGCCGGTCGGTGTTCGCCTATAGCTGTTAGGATATGAGTGAATCCCTTACCCGAAGTCGTCCGATCGTGAGGCATCGTTGAACGTCCTCCCCCCGCGGAGATCAAAAGGATAGGAGTACGATTGAGTAAATGAATCGACCTGGCCATTCGTTGTCATCGGCTTTGTTGTCACCGGACGAACACGATGCCGCAGCTTTATCCGGCAATGACGAGCAACACGCAGGTCCGTTTCGTGTAGCAAGTGGAAACCGGACTCATGAGCTCATGAACAGATGGTGCACTGAGCCCAGAGTTGTTCTCCAGTAGCAGCTGCACCAGCACCACCAGCACCTGCACCATCAACCAAGTTTGCAGTGTAGGTAAGTTTGTGTGTGTATGTCTGGTAGTGTATAACAAGTTGCTGAAATTTGTCCCCTTGGTTTCTTACCTACCTCCTTACGACTATTATTTAATGTATGCGGCCCACCAGCGAGGGGCACGGACAGTATTGCACGTGCTCGGTAGTCTAAATCAGTATAGGCAGGTAGGACGGCTTACATGAGCTGAAACTCGTCTTGACCTGTATGTCGTGTCCAAAAGGCGTAAGGAGGAGTCGTGGCGGACTAGACATAGCTGACTAGGTAGCAAAGGTATAAGTAAACTAGGTATGTGTTGCCACCCCTCTCTCCCCCCGGCATCACAAGGTAGGTAGTAGGTACCCGTTCTCCGTTTGCGATTGCGAGTTGCCTTCCTCGGATTCTCATCGTATAGGACGAGCGGTAAAAAAAATGTTATTACCTCGTTTGGCAATAGCGGGAGACTGCCCGATGGCGGTCGGATTCTATGTGTCAAGGCGAGCCCGCTTTGGGGGCTATAAATTGTTCTGGAAACCTTCTAACCTATGCAGGCGGCAAGGTTGATCCTACAAGTGTGTAAATGCCGGCCCTATATACTTCATCTACGTATATGTATAGGCGTGGTTTAGTTAGTGCGCTCCTGTCTCGTGCTCCGAGCTACACGCCGTCGCCTCCCCTCCTTTGGGAAGAGGAGAAGAGTCTGGAGAGAGACAGACAGGAGTTCGCGCAAACCAAAAATCGCCCTAGGCTGGGATGATGGGCGCTTACCAGACGAACCCTAAAATATGTTATTAATAAAATAAACATATTCGGGCCTCTTATGTTTCGAACCAAGGGATTTCATCTCGGTCACTGCAAATAGCTGCTCACTTATTTGCCAACTTGGGAGTAGATCCTCCCGCTGGTTCTCGACCGAAAGAGGGAGGGAGAGGGGCGAGAGAGGGGACCCCGTCCCAGCCAAGAATTGTGGGTTTGCATGTACGTAGTACCTAACCTAGGTTAGTGGTTTCCATGATATTCAAGACGCTAACAAGTTCCCACGAGGGAGCGAGTGGTCATAATTTTCCAGCGATTCGCACGAATTGTGGATATCGTGAGGGAGATTTCCGACAGCGTGGGTTCTATACAGTACATTAGCTCGCGTGGGTACGTAGGCAGGTAGGTAGACAGGTAGACAGGTAGACAGATATGTACCTATGTATGTATGTAGGTACGGCAGAACCTATAGCCTATGCCTAACCAGAAGAAAATACTACCCTTCTCCTAGACTCCGGGAAGACTCGGGCAATTCATCATCCCATCATTACATGATAGGTAGGTAGGGCTCACCCAGCCGGACGAGGCGGGACGCGAGGCGCGAGGCGCGAGAAAGAGGTTATAACATACCGACCGTTGAAACTCGCTCGGAAATGAGAAGAAGGTTAAACCTTTAGGTACTATGTACCTAGGTAGGTTCTGGAAATTCACGAACGGCCAATGCCCGGTAGCCCGGCAGCTTTTTAGGGTGCGTCTGGTGTTTGCTCCGTCGAACCCCTCCGGAGCAAGGTTGCCAAGCCGCAACAGATGAACACTGTATATGCAGGGCCTCTGCAGCAGCAGGAGAAAGAGGGAGAGAAAAAAAAAAGGACCAACTTGTTTCGCAAGCTTGTAATGTAACGCGGTACTGTGTCCCGCTTTCTCTCTCGGCCTGGGAAGCAGCATTTTCGAGTGGTGGAAAACGGAGTCTCTGGTTAGAGAGATCATGCTTGTTCTATGTCTAATAAGGCTATGTATACGCATCGCATCCAAGGGCCACCCCATGTGCATTGGGGGGGGGGGGGGGGGGGGGGGGGGGGTCATGGTCTCTTGGTCACGGTCATTAGGTAGAGTGCGTACCTAGTAGCAACAGCACTTATACGATGCCCGCCCGCCCGCCCGCGCCGGTGCCCAGACTAGTAATAGGTAGTATTTTGAGATCGTCTTGGAAGACGGCTAAGCCAGCCAAATAACCCACTCGGGGTAGCATTTGACTTTCGAAATATCACCAGTAGGGCTTGGAACTTTCTCACGACTCTAGGGGCCCATTTATAAGGTCAACAAAAGGTACCTGGAAGGTGGTCGATGTCCTCGTGACGCCTGGCTTTGGTTGGTTGTCAAGCTGACTTTGAAACTAGCGACGAGAACCGCATAGGGAAACGAGGAAGAAAGAAAAGAAAAAGGACCATAATCAGCCAAGAAGCGGTGAATATTTAGTTGTCTACCTAGCTGTGAGTTATTGGCCCTCGTGAGACTAGAAGTGCAATGATGTCAGGCATGGTCTAGGTAAACACTTGGAATTGTATGTGATGGTCCGTAAGGTAGCGTGGACCCTGAATTGCAAAGTCACTCAGCACCTACCTGGTCAGGTCGAGGTTCGAGTCCTAGCCTCTACAAGTTAAAGAAAACCCAGGATCCCTAGTATATTTATCGCCTGCAGAGATTTTGCTTCACGTGAAAGCGGTTAAGGCAGGTTGAGTCCTGCGCTGAAGAGGGGAGTAAAATGTCCATTGGTCCGCTACTACTCGAGTTTTCTATGCACCGGCACCGGCGGTTCTCGATTTTCCTATAGCCCTGATCAACAACGTGAGCTCCCACAAGATCGTCGCTTCTGGTGGGGTGGAAAGGGGGGAGGGGGGCTTCAATTTCGTCATTAGGGAGAAGGGATCGATTCATGATGTTGCATTGAGACGAGATAAGGCCTCTCTCAAAAGGCATTCGCATGCGGGTTTGTTTGGCGGGGAATCAGAAAAAATGGGTTTGATCGATCCGAATGCTTTGCCATCTCTTGGAGGAGCAAGAACCGGTATGAGGGACATGCCCGCAACGACCAGCGAAGCAACGATCACTGCTGAAAATAGTCTGCGGCAGATGCGACTAACAATGCGCAGGTTGCTGCGGGCGTGCTTCTGTCTCCCTCGCTGCAAGGCAGGAAAGGAAATAAAGAAAAGAGAGATGGAGTCGGAGGACCTGAACCAAGTCGAGAATAGTTCGACTCGAGGGGTTTTTCTCCCCTCTCATTTTTGTTCTCCTGTCAACCCCTCATCTTGGATAGTATATGATCGTGGTCCATAACGGGGTAGAAGCTAGGTTACATCTGTGCGTGGGTGGACTGCGCAGGGAGCCCCATAACCAAAGTGGTACTACCTACGGGTTATAGGTAGAGAGATCTGGTAGTGTGAGGTATGTAATTAGGTAGGGGAGACTTGTGGTCTTGTGGAACTGGTTAGTCGGGTATTATTCTGCAGTTGGTATGTTTGGTGAGAACAATGAACACAATTGGCCCGCGTTGGATTTCGGGAACAGTCCATCTCAGTTCTATCAAATTTCATATCGACTTGCGCCGTCCAGTAGATGAGATTAGCAGCGGGTTGCGTTTCAGCTGATCGTGATCTGAGGCTTTATGCGAAAAACCGCCGAGCTGAACGGCAAACGAGGGGTTGCCCTTCACAACCCTGCCTCGCTCACCTCCTCCTCAAGTTGCCTAAAGAGGCAACTGGACTATCGCGTGCACTGGTACATAGGCTATCGTGATAGTCTGAGACCTAGCTGCTATAGATCAACACCTTATGTAAACCGACGCGTGTTGGGAGAGTAGCTCCGGTCCACTGAAAGAGCTACGTTGAACACATGAATGTGCCGAAGAGCTTGAAACCGGCTATCCCGTAGCAACCGTGGGTACTACTTTGTATTCCTTCTTCTCAATATCTGGCGAAACGGGTATTTTAACCTAGTGTAGCAATTCGACGACCGGTGGCTTGAGAGCATATATAATGCCGAGGCACCAGATCCCTGGGCCTCAAGCGTGATAGCGATTCTAACGACTATCTACCCACGTCCCTAGCACACCGTGGCTGTGGCTCTGGTCGGGTTCTTGGTGGCGGATCACAAAAGAAAGTTTGAAATACCTAACACCTGGACACCTTACGTGTGTACCTTTATGACCACGATAAACGCAGACCAGGAGGCAATTTGAATGAGTCAAGGTGGTGGCTGGTGAGTGGAAGCGCCACCCCCGGCATCGATCTTGCCCCCCTGCATAGGCACTGTATTGTATGGTTGGGATTCAAGATCGCCTGTGGTGGAAATAGTAGGTAGGTAAATCAGGAGAAGAGGCAAGACGGAAGAAGGGAGAAGTTGTAGGTAGGTATTGTACGTACGAGTCATCGTGATGGGAGTCATCGTGATGGGAGTTGCTGATGGTCTGCATATCAAATATGCTGCAGTCTCAAGGTGAGAATGAACATGGCCTTCGAGTCATACACGAAGCTTGCTTACTACTACTCTCTGTCTCCCTTCCCAACCTTCTCTCCGTCATTTGACTTCACACGGGCCGGGTTTCCATCCAAACCCTGGGGGGAATGGTGTTCCGAAGCTAGCCTCGTCTGCCAGGTTCCGGTGCTTAATGGGACCTGGGCGGCCTTTGTTTGTCTTTTGCCTGGCGCTGTTTGACGATGCTGCAATCCACCCTTATATTAACTCGGTAGGCTGGCAAACGGGTAGGTTCACGCCTTGGGCTTCGGCTTGGCTGCTTGGGTATTTTATTTTGTAGATAGGAGATTTGGACGTGCGCTAGACGTAAGACTTATGTGCATATACATACACATACACTTACACTTACACATCCACATGCTCACACACACATGCTGCGCTGACGGCACGGCTCCCGCATATATGTCATGTCGGCCGTCGCATCGTGTACCAAGTTTGCTGCTGGATGGTCTCGTTCTCGAGGATCGCCCTCAAGTGCAAGCATGCCAAGAAAACGCTGTTCTTAAAAGAGCGAAGATAATTGGGCGCGCTAACCACCCCTGCCCTGCAGCACTGACCAGCATCCCCAGGACCCTGACGGTGACCCAATTTCCAGGCATCGGCTTCCCTCAAGGAGCTAGCAGGACCCTCTAGTCCTAATGGGGTAGAACGCTAAAAGTGTGGTGCTCCATTGCTGACGTTCCTCAAGCAGCTATCCCGCACCGTCACGAGATGGCGCCCTATAGGACCTTTAGGTATGGAAGTTAAGTCCAAGGTAGGTAGGTAAAATAAAACATAAAACATAAAAATAAAAACATAACTAGAAATAAATGTAACCATCGATGCTCACCGCATCGATACATACTATATCTCCCTCGTCGAATGGGAGCGTGATGAGAAAAAGAAACAGGGTGAGCTTCGAGTGACACAAGCTTATTTCGGAGGGGAGATCGTAGGTAGGTAATGGAACGAATTGTGGTGAAGCGGATTCGCAAGCACCCCCCAGCCCGTCCCATCCCATCCCGACCAAGTTCCCAACCGAAGGGAACTATCGTTGGATTCGTCACTGATCAACTCCGACCGACGACGTGGAGAACGAGATGTGCTGCGTTTAACCCAAGCAGGTATCCTATCGGCAAACAAGCTGGTCTTGGCTGTTTTTTTCTTCTTTTCTTTTCTTTTCGTTCTTTGCTGTTTCTCCATATTCATAGGATTGAAGAGGGTCCTTGGGGTCTGGTGTTAGTTAAACTTATTAGTCTCGATCAACACTTTATTAATGTTACTAACTTAACTACCAAACTACTACTCCTTGACATTGAGATACTCCTCATGTCATCCCATCCATTCTTGTCACATCAAGTGGCCCAACGGGACATAAGAAGAGACGACTAGCAACTAGTTGCGTCCAGAGTAACATGTTCGATAAATAAAATTATACCTACATATATACCCTACCCACAACACAAACATCTCATGTCATCCACCCGCCTGCACTATCTGTTCCCCAATAGTTGACTTACATACATACATACTACATACATACCACATACTACACACCAGACATACATCAATACTAGTACATAGGTACCTTACCTATCTACTCACAGGATTATAATTAAACGACCGTCTGCCGTGACCACCCTTCCACCTCCTCCAGTCCGTAGGACGTTGTTATCCCGTTCTTGATCCCAACAACCGATCGCACCGAGAAGCCCCGTCCGGGAGGAACAGCACAGGTTCTGGTCTCGTTGGCGTATCGTATCGTATCGTATTGCATCTCATCGTCGTCTTATCTTATTGTCGTACCGCGTATATGCTGCATCGGCCTGACTAACACCCGGCATTCTTGCATTGTTACCACCACCAACACATGCACACATACTCACGCTGGCGCACGCAGCATACCTTATTCTCCCTCTCCCTTCCCACCCTCTTCCTTCCTCACTCGCTTTTGAAACTATAAGCGGGGAGGCGTCTAGGGCCCAGTCACAGTCTCGGTCTCAGTCCCAGGTCCAAGTCAATCCAATCCGAAAATCGTCCTCCTCGTTGTCGTCTAGAATTTGGCCAGTCGTCCGATCGTTTCGTCCCATGAATTGGTGGTAGATTGGATGGCACCAGACCCATCGCGAACTTGATCCAGCTCGTGTATAAGAGAAGACTAAAAAAAAAGGGAAAAGCAACAAAAAAGGAGGCGCGTCGCGGCCCTCCTATCGCTCTTGGGGCATTTCGCCCCTCTCTAGGTTTCCTAGCGATTCATTCAGTCACAGACTCTGACGCATTACGTACCGTATTGCGCCTAGTGACCACCCCTGGTGTCTGGCGACTCTGCACTTCTTTTTATTAAGCATTTCGCCTTTTTCCTATTTGCGCTAGTTGCTTCTGTAAGTGCAGGTGGGGATAGAGAGGAAACTCGAGAGGCAAGGCGGCGTAGGAAGAGAAGAATAGCTCCTCCCAACTCCGGACTGAGATCAACACTTACCTACTATAACCAACCCGACCGATCAGTCTACCTTGCCTTACATCTTTCGACCTGCCTCCCCTCTTCGATACATACTTCCCACTAGGTTAGACGAAAGTGGGGAGTAATACGTTAATATCTACTACCTACATTAATACCTTCTAGCTCCGACCTGGTAGCTATTGAGGTATCTATCTTATCGCATCCCGCACTCTGCTTCGAACCTTTTTTTTATCAACTCTTACTTGCTTTACTTACACCCGACTTACACCCTCTACCTACAACTTATACTTGCTTGCCCGCCCACTTCTCAGACATTCCATACATCCATCTCCAGTTTACGTACACTACAGGCAGGCCAGCCAGCCATTCACCTCGCTCGGGAGCATTGACGTTTGCCTTCTGCCATTGGCATTGACATCGACTTTGAATGCTTGCTTGCTCAAGTCATTCAATACTCGATCGATTCATTCCAGCCTGTTATATTGTCTGTCTATCTACCGTGCCGGGAGTACTCGAGGCGCCAGGTGGACAAGGCACGTCTTAGTTTCCCCCCTCCGGAGTGCTCCAGTTTTTGCAATTGTCATCCAAATTGTTATACTTACCTACTTACTACTTGGGCTATTGTTGGGGTTTGTTTGCTGTTACCAGACATACCTAACTTACCGAGGTATTGGCTATTTATTTTCTCTTACAAGAAAAGAAGAGAAAAAAAGAAGGTTGGCTACCTACACTAGGTGCTTGTTTTCAATTCTTCCAAGGAACAAGCCCAGAGGAGGGGAATCATCAGCATTATCAGCAAAAAGCGCAAGCAAGCAATCTACCTACCTAGTACCTACCTACGCACTACCTAGGTATAGGTATACACTGCACCAGACATACAAAAACCTCTAACCTTACCCTACTTCCTTACCTCTACATTTGATACACCAGACACTTACACACACACACTCACTCATCATTCCGCACTACGCACTACGCACAACTACCTAAGTACCAGACTTACCTAGGTACACTACGCAACACACTAGGTACCTAGGTACGCACACTACGCACGCACCAATATCAACGGCTCCACCCGAAGTAGCTGCCCAATCATGAAAGCGGGCGCCTTGGGTCGGTGGTTTGCAGGTACCACGTCGAATGCCACCAGTACCCCATCCCAGTCCCAGTCCCAGTCCCAGTCTCAGTCCCATTCCCAATCGCAATCCCAGTCCCAGTCTGCCCAGTCCACATCCTCCCCCCCATCGACTAGTAATGACACCGAGCATCCGTTTGCCAGCCGCAGCACCACCGAGAACACCACTGCTCATAATTATTATTCTTCTGATCTCGCCGCTGTCGCTGCCACTACCGCCCCTACACCAACTTCCTCCCACTCCCTCTCGTCGCCGTCTCCCTCACCTCAGCCTGCAACCCCCGACGAGCACGACCATCAGCCCGTCATCCCCGGTCGCAGTACCAATTATTTTGGGACCGGCCCATCCGCCCTCAAGTCTGCCTCCAAGCCAATAGACATTGTCCGGTCGCCTAATATCCGCTCCTCCACTTCTGCATCGCCAGTCGAGCAGCCCACCCGGCCTGACGCACATTCTGGCCCCCTCGATTTGCAGCAACTCCACGACGACGTAGACGCAGACCCTGACGTCGACGTCGACATGACCACCGGTCCTGCGCTCGACTCGGCCTTGGGCCGCAGTCGCCAGGACTCCTTTGTGAGCGCCGGCCCCAAGCCCATTTCCATGGCCAACCCCAATCGCGATCATGCAAACCGCGCCCGACGTGAGAGCTTGGCCGGCAGCTTGATGAACGGAATGAGCTGGGGAGGTGTTTCTGTTGGTAGTTTTATTAGAGATGAGTAAGTCCATTTTCGGGGGGGTTTTTTTTTGTTCTTATCCTTATTATCGTCATCATTGTCGTCGCTTTCTTCTCCTTCCTTCATCCCTCTCTTTTTTCTTCTTTTCTTTTTTTTTTCCTCTTTTCCCCCTTCTCTTTAATTCCCTACTCCCACCACTCACGCAGATGGGAACCAAAAATATAAATGATGTATCCCGGCGGAGCGAGCGAGCGATTGGCCCGCCCGGCGGCCCTCGATACGTGTTTTAGACATCTTGGTCTGACATGTGGATCTCCCTCGCTTTCTATCCCCGATCGATACTGACCCTGGTGTCTTGAAACAGTCTCGCCATGGCTGGCACCTCGCCCTTTACTGGAGCGCATCCGTCGCCTTCTTTTCACTCCAACTCTTATATACCTAAGATGGAAGCCGAGTACTTGCGCAATTTTGTATGTTGCGACCTCAAGTTGGACACGATGCACGATCTCCTCCGCCACTATGAAACGGTCCACACCGGCGCGAATGCGCAACCGAACCGAAATGGATCTGGAATCCATTTGCCCCACAGACTCTCGGTCACCAGCAGACCCTCCATGTCCATGGGCTCTAATAGACAGGATTCGCAGAGCTTCCAATCCCCGAACCAGCTTGGCGGCTTTGCCCAGCAGAATAGAATGGGCGCTAATGGCGCCTCCGGCCTGGGTTTTGGTAGCATGCAGATGGGGAGACAGTCGTCGTCCGCCATGGATACGAATTCCCAGAAACAGTCCCAGCTGAGCAGTATGCAGTCCAACGACGAGATGGACGCCGTGGGTGATATGGAGATGGATGATGCTGTCGGCATGATGGAAATGGACGACAACAACCAGCGAACCATCCAGCAGACCCGCCAGATGTTTGGTCAGCAGCAGAGACCCCAACTCCAGCTGAATAGTTCGGGGCTGCCGCACCAGGCGCTGCGCACCTCGCAGCCGCCTACGCCGGGCACTGCGGGTTTTGGCTTCCAGAACAACCCGACCGTCTCTTCCGTGAACACGCCCACCTTGACGACCCAGCAGGCCGCCATGGGGCAAATGGGTGGCAACTCGGAGAATGTGAATGACGATTTTTCGATGAACCAGATCGACCTTGGCGCCCTCGGTGGCTTCGACAACCCGGCACTCTCCGAATTCTTCATCCAGGACCCGGCCAAGCGGCTGTACAGCCCGAACGGCGGTCCAGCTAGCCAACGGGCGCTGCAGCAGCAGATGCAGCAGTTTGGTCTGGATGCTAGCCAGTTTGGTAACATCACCGACCCCAACCACCTTGCTGCTCTCCAGAGGGCGATTGCAAACCCTGGTTCTCTGGTCATGCCTCCCGAGGAGGACAAGCCATTCAAGTGTCCTGTCATCGGTTGCGAAAAGGCATACAAGAACCAGAACGGCTTGAAGTAAGTTTAAAGCGACCCTTGGGTTTAGCTCTTGCAGCCCTTATCTGCGGAATGTGTCGCTAACGGATTATGCAGGTACCACAAGCAACACGGTCACCAGAACCAACAGCTGCATGAGAACGGAGATGGTTCTTTCTCCATTGTGAACCCGGAGACATCGGCGCCCTACCCTGGCGAGACAGGCATGGAGAAGGAGAAGCCTCACAAGTGCGAGTACTGCCACAAGCGGTACAAGAACTTGAACGGCTTGAAATACGTAAGTCCCGAGACGCGGCCGGATTCTTGGACGGACACGTACTGACACCTTGACAGCACAAGCAGCATTCGTCGGCCTGTGAAATCCAAGCGCAAGCTGCCAACATTCGAGCCAATCTGGCGAATGGCACTTTGTCGTTCAACATGGCGCAATTGACCCATGGTCTACCGGGTATTGGCGAGGAGATGCAAATGTAGGGCACATCCTCTCGCCCAAAGCCCAAACGACTTACCAACGGATCATCGACTCCTAGACGTGCCGTCAATTCACCTCTAATGGGCTTAGGGGATTTGATCCCCGGGACCCCCGAGCACTTTCTGGGAACGCAGACCACTCAGTCGCGCTCGGGCAAGGGATCTATTCTATCACGTTTGTGATTCCTTGTTTCTTTATCGCTCTGCATGTCTTGTCTGCATGCGGGGTTCTACTAGACATGACTCTCGAGGCTTTGTTTGTTTTCGCATCGACTGTTTTACGGCATAGACCTCATTTTACATAGACTGGATACCCCCTACCTCGTGGCAGCCATGTGCTAGCCCACGGGGTTCTCGGTTCGGAAAAAAAAAGTTTGTTGTTCTTTTTTTCAGGCATCTTGGGCGGCGTTTCTTTGCCTTTCTAGCATTAGGTGTCCTGCCCAAGTATACCCCCCCGGTTCACTCAGATTAGATGTTACATTCGGCGTTGCGTAACACCCACCCGTGACCGACGACTGCCGATTGCCCATGGATTTCTTCGGATCAAGATTCATTGTTGTTCATGATCGGCCCTGTATTCCACAATGGGAAAATAGGTTGATAAAAAAAAAGGAAAAAAAGAGAGAGAGAAAAAAAGGAACGGAAGGAAACGGTAAAAGGAAAGGGGTTAGAGGGAGGTTGGATCGGTGATGAAGGGACGCATCATAAGACGACGGTCACGGATTACGGTTACAAAATAGCAACGCAACTCCCTGGTTACTCTGTGTCCGTTGCTGCATGCAGTACGAGACGTTCGTTACAGAGACTGTTTATGCCTCGCGGCCTTCTTTGCTTTGGGACAGGGACGATTCACGCAATATTTTTCTTTGCCTTTTGTTTCTGCTCGGGGTTCGGTTACGCTTTTGCCCCTTGTGGTATAAATGGCTAGGCGCAATGGATTTGGGAAGAGGGAAATGTGCGTGGGTTTGAGTTCTTACACAAAAAGCAGGGATGGTTCAGTTCATGCAAAGCAGCGGTTGATTTTGTTCTTTTTTTTCATTCAATTTGTTTTCTAGTTGTAGATAGATGGTCAGAAAGACAAGAAAGACAAACTCCCTGTGGGACTTGTAGGTTCTTGCAAATGACAAACTTTTCCTTTAATAATGTATCATCTTCCCTCCCGCTCTTTTCCTTGCATAGCTATGCTCGTGGTTACCTTGCGGATTTCAAGTTCCAGATCACCACCCTTTTCTGCTTCTAGACGGGTCAATATCAAATGTGGTTTCTTCATATACCCAAATAAACCCTGCCGAGCTCTCCAGCTAGGCTTATACTTAAGAAGCCAAATGATTTTGAAATCAGGGGCTCGTGATATAAAGACCCGCTAAACTGTAGCAATCAGACAACTGCTAATCATTATGACCAAGGGGCTTTGAAGCATGAATTCTTCGTCTTCTCTAATCAACTTAGTTGATCAGAGGCAACATTTACGCCGCTAGCTGAGCAATGAGGCCAAGCATCCCTGTCTGACTTCACACCCATGTAGCAACTTCTACGTAATATATCAAACATAGTTTAACGCTCCAGGTAATTCTATGTAGATAGGTAGGAATACTGGGGGATAGGCATGCTGTACCGAGAGCATACCGAGTTTAGGGGGTTCAAAGTCCTACCAGACATAAGTTTCTATATCCTTGCACTGCAACCTTAACCCTAGTCTAGTCGACATCCCCTCAAGTTCCTCCTACCTAAATGCGTTCTGAACTACTAGTATAAACAAACCTTCTTACTCGCTACTTTGGCAGTAGACATTATGTACTGATGCCACCGCTGGCACCATGATCCCATATCCTGAACTCCGCCCTTCTCATGTGCGCCTGCCCAACCCCTCCCCCTCCACTTGCCGCTCGTAGTCAAGCTGTCAAACCCACCCCCCTTTATAACGTACATCCTACCTACAGTAGTCGTATGTACAGTACCCTGCTGCTTCCATTACATCCCAGTTGTCAGTTCAGCCCATCGTAACAAGGCTAGTTCTCTCAGCTAAGCCAAGCCGAGCCAAGTGAAACTGACTGGCCAAACCTTAGACGTCCCCGTTCGTATACTGGTCCACGGTAACCTATCAGGTTCGCGTCTCTGCGGAGGGCATCTACCTAACCTACTAGGTATGCGCGTTGACATGTATGTAGATCTATCAACTATTATATCATATCTACATCGGAATCCAACCCCCTCCCCTACCCCCTGCGGATATACTCAGATAGGTAGGGATATCCCGATCTCCATACTGTATATAGGGGCAGTATACGGATTGGCTTAGGTTAGACTGTCCTCGACTACTTAACTTAATCTGACCTTAGGTGCTTCACAGAGTCAAAGCGCAATTCCAGATACGAATAATGCTAAGGTTAGGCTATACATACATACATTTGATACATACATACGCATCTTGATGCACCACCTATTCTGTTCACACCTAACCTATCTCTATCCAGTTCAGCCAAACATCCTCCCCTTCTCTTCCCTCCTCTTTCCCTGTTCCCTGTTCCCTGTGCTTCAACCATCCGCAATTGATCCTCTTCTTTTCTTCCTTTACCATCTTCTTCTCTATCCTGACTTCTGGCCTCCCCACCAGCCCTAACATCGATCTCAGCTTTCAAGTCCGATCAGTTCCCCATTTTCGATGACGTCGGTACGGCAGTCTAGACTTCGGTCCCTCTTCCCCCCTCCAACGACGTGATCCACTTACTGATCTGCCCTCGTACATTACTTATATCTGCCTACATAGCTGGCATCGTCTTGCCTAGCTAGTTCACCTTTCGTCCCGGGCTCCCGCTTTCCGGGGACCAACGCTCCCTCCCCGCTTTAGACCGAGACGGAGGAGACCTTCCTACGTACCGGCCAAGCTAGTCGGACTCCCCGTCCCACTGCCACCACTGCCCGCCCTTCCCTATGTCATATACGCATCACCACTTAAGTTCGTCCTTTCCATCTCTCTCTCCATCCCTCCCCCGTTTTCCCACCTACCCTGAGGCGCTAACAACGCTATTTGTACGACTTCTCAACCCAGGAAGTCAGGGAAGGGAAGAAGAAGAGGAGGGGGGGTCCAACTTTTCTTCCCATTGTCTGTCTAACAAGGCAACGCCATGGAATAGAGTTTCTCGTTGCATGCCACCCTCGAGCGAGCTACCTAACCTAAACTAAACTAACACCAGACATTTCGATCGATCAAATGTATACTATGTAACACTCTGCCCTAGTGGTTAGTTAGTGTGAAGTGTTGGGATCCTTCATGTTGTATAGCTGCCCTGTAGCCGCTAACCTCTAGACGGGAGAGTCATGATGTAAGCATCGGGCAGGGCAGATAAGTCACGATAGAGATGCTTGATACGCGTAACGGGGTGCTTTGGACCTTGCGCATACACGTCACTTGGATATCGTCGTGACGGGGGCTTTCGGGGGTGGGAGCCGACGGAATGGCAGCATGGATTGAATTGTCTGTTGGTTTGTATTGTACGCGAACCAACCTGCTTCGCTACGGGTGAGTAGGGAGCGAGGCATTGGTTCTTCGGGGTGTTCCCTAGTCCCGATGTTCCGTGCTCGGAAAGGAGTATGTAGGTATACTCGTTAGGATTTCTATTCAGTTATCCTGGGTAAATCCGAGACATGACATAGACGGGGTAGTAGGCAAGTATTGCTAGTATTACTCACGCGGAGGATAATAGTTTGGAGAATACATGATGGTATAACGAGGATACTGCCAAGTTAACCACTCAGCAACAACATATCAACCATGACTGGGTTGCGCACATATTGATACAAGTAGCTCCAATCCGTAGGAAAACCTACCGATCAATACCAGCATTACCACATACCACAAGAACTACCAATTCACCATACATTTTTTTCTACCTTTGCGTTCCAGGATCCAAACTCCCAAACAAAACAAGCCAGGGCAGAACATTATAAGTAACCGACGTTACCGCCATCTCGTCACCAGCCATTTCTTCTTCCCTCTCCCACTCCTCCCAATTCCACACGAAATCCAAACCCCCCATCCCCATCCCCATCCGTTCACGCGCGCATGCATAACACAACCACGCCAAACCCAACCCAACCCAACCCAACCCACATCCATACATTACTTGCAGCACACATGTATGTATGTACGTATTATTACACAAAGTTCCATGCAGCACGTGGGAACGTCGTACTCTGCATACCTAAACCCCTCTCTTGGCCTACCCGGAGCAGGGGGCCAGGAGAGGAGGGGGTTGATTCCCATTTTCCCTTTTCCCTTCGCTCTTCGACGAAGCTAGCCCAGATTACTTACTTACTACAACTCATACCCCCCTCCCCTTTCCGGCCGGAGAAGACAGAACAGAACAGAACAGAACAGGGGGGAGTTATTAGGCAGGTAGGTAGGCAGCAGGTTCGAGTCATGGTTTCCCCCCCCTCTCTCTCTCTTCTTCTCCGGCCCCCCCTCTCCTGCGGGGTTGATGGTGTTTGGGCATATGGATAGGGATATGGATAGAGGGTAGGTAGGTAGTGTATAGTACATGCATGCATGCATACCCTGATAAAGGGTATACTAGGCTAGGGTAGGATATGTAAGTGAGTGTGGTGAAAGGTTATATGTGTTTTCGGGGGGGGGGGAGGGGGGAGGGGGGAGGGGGGGGGAGATATATTTTAAATGGGAGAGAAAAAATCAGAAGAATACTTTACTTAGGTTAGGTACATATTGATAGGAAAAGAGGGGGAAAAGGAAAAAGAAAAAGAAGAAACGGACCCGAAATAGTTGAAACCTAAAAGTTGGAACATTGAAGTTGCTCTAGAGCGGGAACAGGGGTGATAGGTAGGTCAAGGTATGTCTGGTCTGGTATACAAGGACCAGGGTTGTTGTTGTTGTGTTCTTCATTACCTACCTATGTTTCTCTTTTTCCTAACCCCTCCCTACCAAATGGTTAGGTTGGGTTATGTAGGCAGTTCTATCAATACCTATACAATATAGATTGCATGTGATGGCTTAAACTAGCACCACCGACACGGGGGTCTTGAACTTGGTAACTCACTAGTTAGGTAGGTTAGGTAGTTCAAGTTACGCCACGAGTTAGCCCTACCAGATTGGCGTTGTATTGATTGATGTAACTGGGTAACATCCAACGTAAGCCAAGGAGAGTGTATTAGGTAAGGAATAGTATAGTGTAGTGTAGTATACCTCAATATACTTAGTAAGGTATTGATACTACGTAGGTACACCACCTATTAATCAACATTGGAATACATAAATGTAGTTGACCCAAGTAACACGCCTAACCCAACCTACCTAACCTACCTACCTACCTACCTACCTACTTAACCTATACCTCTATATCCAACTCGGGATTTTCCGTGACAGTTTAAGAACCCCCTCCCCCCTCCCCTCTCCCCCTTCTCAAATTCTAGTAAACCTCTAAAACTCCCCTCCCCAGCATCATAGTAAACCGCCACTAGGTAGGGGAGATCCCAATGAACAATACTAACTACCTAGTACCTACCTACATAATGTCGGTCTTTCCGTCCATTTTTCTCTTCCATTACACGCGCTGTTACCCCCGTTTAAACCGAGGAGAGAACGAGAAAAAGAAAAGAATTTTTGGCATCAGAAATAAAAAAGGCTTAAATAAGTTCCCATCCACATAAATTACCTAGGTAGATACTCAGCGCCTTTATATTGCACCTCAAGCCTACCTACCTATGTAGATTTCCTCCAACTTTTTCTTCCACCTATTTAAACAAACCGCTTTATCTTATCCTTACCCTCATAAATAATGCCGTGAATAGTTTGGGGGTAGGTAGTTACTAAAGTACTAAATACCAGCAGTTTCTTAAAAAAAGTCTTGTTTTTGTCTCTACGCCGAAGAAGAAAAGAAATAAGTAAATACATGCATGGTCTTGTTGAAGATAAAGAGGAAGAAAAAGAAGACCTCCCCACGCGCGTGACTCCGATTCCGCATACGCCACAGCCAGACATATAAACAAGTAAAGAAGTATGCGATAGCTTTAAATAGTTAGGTTACGCCTTGGTTTGCTTCATCGTCCTCTCTTTCCTCTCCTCCCTTCTCCATCCCGTTCCTCCCATGTAATAGAAACGCAGAGCGCACTCTCAAAGAGCAACTCACTCACTTCTCTAATGTTCCTCCCTTTCGTGTTTTGGATAAGAGCCCACTCACTATACAACGCCCCCTCCTGCTCCTTTTAAGATTTATTGGTGCGAATAGAGACCCAAACGTGATGTGTGCATATAAAGCTACCCCCTTCCTCAAATCCGATTCAAGAACGACAGAGCATATTAAAAAAAGAATCTCCGGGGGTTATATAAACACTATTTGCGTCAATGGCGTTAGGCTGTGTGTGTATATGTGCGTGTGCGTGCGTGTGTGTGTGTGGATATGGAAAAAGTAAAAGGGGTAGGGGAGGGGAATTAAAAGTACGTGTGCTGATGGGTGGGTAGTTTAGGCAAGGTCCATACCCTCGGAGTCGTCCATATCGGAGGGTATTGCCTGCGTGCGGTCGCTGCTCACGCTGTCTTTCCGCGACATGCTGCAGTTGTCGTACCGGCTGCGATACCCGTCGACGTAGTCGATATCTTCGCCCCCAATCACCCTCCCTTCCATATCGATCTCCTGCGAGAGCTCGACCAGGGCCGAGCGCGGTAATCGCAGGAAGCCCTGCGTGC
The DNA here is from genome assembly GCA_022544895.1 of Biscogniauxia sp. FL1348. Classification (NCBI taxonomy): domain Eukaryota; kingdom Fungi; phylum Ascomycota; class Sordariomycetes; order Xylariales; family Xylariaceae; genus Biscogniauxia; species Biscogniauxia sp. FL1348. The sequence continues at coordinate 184,528 of JAJNNV010000062.1, read as the reverse complement.
GCACGATGCGGCCCCAGTGCGTGAGGCAGTAGGAAGCCGCCCTTTTGCGGAGCCACTCCTCATTAGCCAGGCCTGCGCAGTACCATATAACACAGGCATGGTCGACGTCAAGCTCCTTCGATAGTCGGTTGACACAAAGGAGGCGTAAGTGAGGGATATTGTAGATATTCGACATAACTAGCAAGCCAGCAACGTCGGAAAGGTCGGTCACACCACCGTGGGCGTGAATACTGTCTGTGTACAGGTAAAAGAGGAACGCCTTGACCACCGTATAAGGCTCTGGGATGTGCATCTTCTTGGTATGGAACTCGGCCATCTGTGCGTTGTATAGTCGTGCAAAGTGCGGCCATCGCGCCTGGAGGATGAGCTTGTGTACATGAATCGGGGCAGATGTTGGTGCATCTGGTGCAAGCCAATTTTGGTCTGCGGGAGATTCACCTGCACGGATTAGTCCAGAACCCATCGCGTCTTCGTCGTCATAGTCTCCAGCGAGAGCTGTAATGATGAAATCGGTCCCACTACCAGTCTCCGGAGGCTGATTGAAGAGTTTAGCAAGATCAAGTCCCAAACCCTTCGATGGCTGCTCCTGTGCTCGTGCATGAGCAACAGGTCTAGATAGTTCAGTCCGAGGTTCTGGGGCCAAGTTGTTACCAAGGAATCCATAGCGCCGCAAATCGATTTCCATTATGTCACTCAGGTACTCTTCAAAACCGTTAGGACCAATATCATTGCCCGGATCCGTAGGGCAGCCTAAAAGCCAGGCCTTCGTGCCATCTTCATTCATCGTGCAATAATGCCATCGGAATCCTGATTTGAAAATCTCCCGACCCTCAGCCAGCTTTTGCCACCGTAGACTAACCAGATCCAGCGCCGACAAGGAACATTCCTTCGACGTGATTGTAGCAGCAGGAGTGACAAAATCAAGCAGAGTCCCGGAAGAGTACACGTGGAAGTGGATACCTGAACCCTGAGATGGAACATTGGGCCCAGAAACGAACTTTAGGGCTGAGATAGCGCCCGGCGCCATCGGAGCGTATGTCTTTAGCTGACACGAGGGGGGGTTGACCTGGGCGGTCCGGGAGTTTGCAGCATAACCAGACGTCCCGATCGCCGAAGGTTGTCCCATAGAATATGCCGGACGTGGAGAATCGGTCGCCCGACTCACTGACATGTGTCTGTCCGATGTCGTGCCAATCTGAGGCGCAGAGTCGAAAGCTGGACTTCCCTTCAAGTCAAGCCACCACAAGTCACCAATCTTATCCATGTCTTCACTCAGGCCACCGAAAACCCAGACTCGGTCACCCCTGGAAAGCATTAGCAATTAACAAACAAGTGCGCAAACGAGAATGGGAGTAAGGGCGTACCATATGTATGCCGAGTGGTCGAAGCGACCGACGAAGCGCCATGATCGCGACCAGGTATACGTCTTCAAGTCTAGATAGCAGATATCATCCAACACATAGTTGTCGTGACCGGTGATGCCGCCCACTATGAACAGCTTGTCCTCGTGTAAGATGGCGGCATGTCGTGCCCGACCCTTGGGGATAGGTCCGTTGACCTGGGGCTGGGTCCAGTGTGCAGTTTTCAGGTCGAATACGATCAGGTCGGAGAGATAGGTTCTATGCTCGTTCTCGCCGCCGAAGACTAGGAGTTTGTCGCCTTGGTACAAGGTTGCGGTGTGTCCTGCCATTCTTAGTTGAATTTGACGACGAGAAACTGCCAGATCGCTACACTTACCCATTCGAACACCGGGGATGTCGCCATAGTTGTCTACCAGACTCCATTGATGGCTGACAAGATCCAACTTCAACACGTGGTTGTAGACCTCGTCGGTATACTGGTCGAAACCGCCAAAGGCATAGATCTGATTGTTACCGCAATAGGTGACCGAGGCATTGACCAGGCAAGCCGGCCGTTGACCCAGAGTACGCGTGACCTTGGGGCGGTACCCGTCCATCATAACCCTGCTCTTCATGGGCGAATTTGGCATGACAAACGTGTTACTCGACGACGCAGCGGACACGGGAGTGGGCGCATTAGAGGTGGAGGGTGTGAAGGAGGGCAGAGACGAGGCATGCGTGAAGGGATTTACACCGGGAGGGCCGCCGAAAAGGGACGGCGCAGGCGCGCTCGGAGTCGAGGAGTGAGCCATGGCGATGCTCGTGAGGATTGTCGGTCCAAGTGGTGGTGGCTCGATCGATGGCGTATCGCAAACAGGAAGACGAAGACCAGTCGAACAAGACGAGCAGGTTATGTGAGCATTACTGCTTCTTTTCGGGACAGGTTACCACGAAAAGTAGACCCCAGTAGACCCTAAGACAAGTGGGATAAAGCGTGCCTACGTTGTTGTTGGCTGGACGCAGGACGACACATTACCTTATCAGGAAGATTATCGGTAGAGGTGGGAGTGTTGAATGGATGATGGAAGTGAAGTCCGGAATAGGGAATGGAATAGTGGACGTGCAAGGATGGTGGGTTCTGTAATTTGCACGTCGGTCACGTCCGTCGGGCCTGTACGGCTGGCACCAGTCCGGCAGGCGCTAAGAATAGGAAGATCAGCTGAGCCGGTGGGGCTCAAAGGGTCTACCTACGTACCTAGAGCGGTCGGTTTGCCAGGTACGTACCTAGGTAGACGCTAGTATACTGTGCAAGTTCCCTGGTTGGCAATGCGTGGCACGGTGCACAGACCACCATCTCGCGCTTCAAACGTGTGCAGACCGAATTGATGAATCACAGGGCAGGTGGGTCCCTACAGTGCATACAGCTCCACCGCACATGTCATAGTAGAAGAAAATTAGGAGCCGCCTCGCCTAGCGCCGTTGCCCTGCACAACGAGGAAGCCGCGATCCACCGCAAGTAAACACATAAAGTCTGAGGAACTGAAGCTCGAATTTGAATTTGTCTCTTCCTTTCTTTTTTATCAGACATCCTACCTTCACCCTCTACAATCCGCTTCCCTCAAGCTTCTTACTACACCCGCGTCTTCAAGCTACCAAGCTATAACTACTACATCGCCTTGCACAAGCAGTACTTTGAGTCCATTAGATCTGATCGTTGCGTCGCAGCCATCTGATCGCCCCTCCGACTTACAAGTCCTTTGTCAAGGCCCTCTTCGATTTATCGAGCACAACAACGATTGATACTAACCCAACCCCAATTTCCAGGAACCATTAATTTGAGTCTCTTGGAGCTCGTTCGATTCATCGGAGCTCTAATTCATTCATTGTTCGGTACAGTTAGACAATATGGCCTCAGCCGCAGTATCGACACCTCTCAAGTCCCACAAGGGACTCTTCTCCTCCCGTACCGCTGGCGGACGCATGCCTTTGACCCCGTCCCCGCGTCAACGCACCACCAAGAACATCCCTGCCAACGTTGAGTCCTCGCCCTTCACGCCCGAGAGAAAGTCATCCGGGCGGGATGTGTCTCGTCCGACGGGCAAGTCCGTCTACGGAGGAAACCTGTCTGCACGCCTCGCCAAGTCGACTGCCAAGTCGTCCCACCGCGATTCGCCCAAGTCCAACATCGCCCGTGGTGGCTCAAGCCCTCGCAAGGCTCTTGAGCTTGGTGTATCAGACTTCTCTCTGGTTGGCACTGGCCACACCAAAACCCCAGCTAGCCCCAAGCCCAAGAAAGTATCGCAGAGATCCAAATCGGGCAAGACCACCATTACCTACTCTGGCGACCGGTTCATCCCCAACCGCAGCAACAGCTCAGCCATCAGTAACGCCGGTTCCGGAAAGCTAGATATCAAGGACAAGCAGCGGCCCAAGAGCAGCAGCAGCAGCAACAGCGAAGCTTCTACCGTTTTGTCTTCGGCAACCGAAGATGCGATCAGTGCTCTAGAGGGCCTAAACATTGACGAAGAGGACTCCGCATCTTACTCACGGCCATCCCCTAACACGGTAGCCTACCAGGATTCTCTAGCCAATGCTTGTGGCGTCAATCTCAACACTAGAATTCTCCAATTCAAGCCCGCACCTCCCGAGTCCTCTAAGCCCATTGATCTTCGGCAACAGTACAACCGACCCCTGAAGCAGGCCAACTCCAGCTCTGCCCAGTTCAGACGTCGCATTGCAACGGCACCCGAGAGAGTTCTCGACGCTCCGGGTCTCATTGACGACTACTACCTGAACCTCCTCGACTGGAGTTCGGGCAACCAGGTCGCCATTGGTCTAGAGCGGAACGTTTACGTTTGGTCAGCCGACGAAGGCTCTGTTAGCTGCTTGCTGGAGACCAGCCCTGACACCTACGTCAGCAGCGTTAAGTGGTCTGAGGACGGTGCATATGTCGGTGTCGGTCTCGGCACTGGCGAGGTCCAGATCTGGGACGTGGCCGAAGGCCAAAAGATTCGCAGCATGTTCGGCCACGACACTCGCGTCGGTGTCATGGGCTGGAGCAAGCATCTTCTATCCACTGGCGCCCGAAGTGGTCTTGTTTACAACCATGATGTTCGTATTGCCGAGCACAAGGTTGCTGAGCTTGTTTCCCACACCTCCGAGGTCTGTGGGCTGGAGTGGCGCTCTGATGGTGCTCAGCTTGCTACCGGTGGCAATGACAACCTAGTTTCTATCTGGGATGCTCGTTCCTTGGCGGTCCCCAAGTTCACCAAGACCAACCACAAGGCTGCCGTCAAGGCTCTTGCCTGGTGCCCATGGAACATGAACCTCCTTGCCACTGGCGGTGGCTCCTACGACCGCCACATCCATTTCTGGAACACCACTTCTGGTGCCCGAGTCAACAGCATCGACACTGGCTCCCAAGTGACCAGCCTCCGCTGGAGCACCAGCTACCGGGAAATTGTCAGCTCTAGTGGATTCCCTGACAACTCTCTCAGCATCTGGAGCTACCCCACGCTTGTTCGTAACGTGGAGATTCCCGCCCATGAGAGCCGTGTCCTCCACAGCTGCCTCAGCCCCGACGGACAAATGCTCGCCACGGCAGGTAAGTTCTTCCAGAAGCTCCCAAACCAAATGTATTGGACTTGGACTAACCACTTTAACAGCTGCCGATGAGAGCTTGAAGTTCTGGAAGGTTTTCGAGAAGAAGGCCGGCTCCGCTGCCGGTGTTGGCGCCAGTGGTTCGACTACCAAGGCAGGAATGGCTAAGCAAATGACCATCCGATAAAGCACCCAGCAGATCTGACGATCTTTAACATCAATAAGATGAACAGTAGGTATTTCAGTTTCCTTCTGGCATATCAGGTCAGGTTATGCTGCTTTGGTCACTTTAGCGTGGCGTTTGGTTCTCGGGGCTCGCATGCATGAGACCCTCGTCACGATAGCATTTGGTCATGAATTATGTCACTTTAATGCCTACATAGATACACCGCTGGGCTGGATTCTGTTCGAGAACAATTGTACATTATAATAATAACTGTTAGGATTGATGGCTCTGAGCCGTGTGGGTATAGAAAGAGGACGGGGGGCAGGTACTTAAAACGGCTGGAGAAATTCCGTAGTTAGATAGCCAACATATCCAACAAGATTTGGGAAAATTGACTTTGGTTAGGGTATATTGACTATGGCTATGCATGAATGTGCTTGAGTTCTATTTACTAGGAGTATCAAATGTTATATCAAATGATCGGTATTGAGTAGGAATATGAACCTAAGGTCAGAACAAACCTAACCTAGAAAGCTATCATTAACTTGGGAAGCGGAAATCATCCACGTACCAGACCAGACACTACTTACTTAGGTACTATTGATACGTTTACACCGATTGATTTACGAAGACGTGCATTCAAATTGCGTATTACACAGGATCACTCCGTAGTTGTATTCCGCCATCTGAGCTACCTACCTAGTGCCTGTGTAATGTATAATAGGAAACCCCGGTTGGTGCGGTTCGTAGTACATACCTACGTACATATCATACCTGCCTTCCGCTGGTTTGGACCCTTCTAGGCAGGACCCACCAGACTATGGAGTACCCGACTCCTTACCTACTGAAGTTAGCGTACATATTGTATGACACTACCTACATACATTCAATATACTCCGCTGCGATAAGTACCTTGTATCTTATCTTATCGCATCGTCCCCATTATTAGCTAAGCATTCAACCAGGCGCTGCGCAGGCACTTCAAAGAATTACAGCTTCCTAAGGGAACTTGACGTGAACAACACCAAAAGCGATTCTGCAGTTTCCGCCAAAGACGTCGCATCAGCACAAGACTACGGACAATAATAGTAAAACCGGACAGGAAATATCAGAGAAACTGAAGAAAGCGGATTTCACTTCATTAAAGGCGTTTTTACGGGGAGGAGCCTGGGTAAAAGCCACACCTGCTGCTGAAGGCCCTGTTCTTCCGCGCAATTCCAATCCAGCCATCTCGACCTCACCTCCCAAAACCGACACAAACAACCACCATTTTCTCGCGAGCTCATCCTGATCACGGTTGCGTCTACCGATTGCTAGAGACCGATTGCAACCATCTCCTTGAGTCATTTTCCGCCTAGTGCGATCGCAGCCTCCTGCATTTCGCCCAACACCAATACCTCTCTCGCTCCCTCTCTCCATCTCCCAAACCTCGACATCATCATCACCAACACCTACATTATCCGGTACCCGTCAACATGTCCAACGCACAGGTCGGAAACGTCTATCAGCAAATCATCCTAGATGTGATCGAGGCGTCGCGGGTCGATGTCGAGGAAGGCGGTGTAGACGAAGGCGTCCTAGAAGAGCTTAAAAAGGTGAGCTACCAGTGATTCCATCCGTCTCCCTCGCCTTGTCAATCATGCCGCGCCCTTTTCAACCATCAAGCCACGGTCGCATCGACTGCAGCTCAATTGCCTGGCATCAGGTAATGCATATATATGCAATACTGTTTTCAGATTCCCAGGTTGCTAGTCTAGTTGACCGGCCAGGATGCCGAATATTGGGCGGTTGAGGTTGGGGCTGCCTCTTGGTCTGGGGGGCGCCAGCGGAGGGTGTGAGAATTGGCGGATTTCTTGAGGGGGCGGGTGGCACTATTTGGGCTTTTTATGCCCTTCGCCACCTCCTGAAAGTCCGATGACTCAGTCCATTTTCATTGGCCCCATGGCCCAAGTTCTGCTCCAGTCACGTGCACTTCCTCATCCGTTCTCATCCACTTCCTCGTCCACTCCCGTACTCGCATGCTCATTCATATCATATGCTCATTCTCACCTTCCACGCCGGCACGTTCATATTCCTTTCACCTTTTATGCCGTGTGATGATTCGATGTCACATCTGAACTACTGCTCTTCCATCGTCGGCTCATTATCTGTTCCCAAAACTGGCATTCTCCTCAGACTTACTCAGTATGACTGACAATTCTGCTGCAGGGATGGCAGAAGAAACTGTCCCAGCAACAATTGGCTGCCTTTCCCTGGGATCCCAAGCCGGAGCCTCCGCCGACCCCTGCTGTTCAAGCTCCCGTATCGCAACCGCCCCCTGCTGCATCGCCGCCTCAGCCTATTTCTAATGGAGGCGGCTATAGCCAACCCCAGGCTCAGGTTACCCAAGGTCTCACGATGCCTATGCCCGGTGGCCAGTCCGCCAATGATCCTCAGGTCAAACCCGAGCCTGGTGTTAAGATAGAACCTGGCCTTGAGAATGCGCCTGCTGTCCCACAAGCCGGTCAACAAGGTGGTCCGATCGCTCAGCAGCGTGTCATCGCACAACTACAGCACCAATACGGTGAAAGAGCTGCTGCGTCAATCGATAAGCTGAGAGCACAACCGCCGAATGGCGCCCAACCCCAAGGTCAACAGCGACCTGGCAACCAGCCGGCTCCCCAGGCGTACCCCGGGCAGTACCAGGGTAACCCTCAGCAGTATCGACCAAACATGCCTGTGAACCCTTCATCTCAACAACAGCGTCCACCTATGCCCAACGGTCAGAGGCCTGCACCTTCTCAGATGGATGGCGCAGGCGATGATGAGGGACATGTTGGTGTGCTTCTTCACCAGGGTCCAGATGGCCAAAGCACCGAGATGGGACGAGTTGAGATAGACAATCTGCTCCACGCCCAGATTGCGGCCAGAGCGAGAGCTATGGAGGGCGGAGGATTAATGGTGCCACTCAAGCGTGCTAGCAAGGGCAAGTCCGTGTCTTATCATCGCACACCTGGTCCTAACGAAGGCCCCTCCCGATTTGATGGTCCTGATGACGACCTAGAGGAATCTGATGAGGATGCCATCAACTCCGACCTAGATGATCCTGACGATAATCTCGAAGAGAACGACGAGGATGATGATGCCGGTCAGATCATGCTTTGCATGTATGACAAGGTGCAGCGCGTGAAGAACAAGTGGTAAGTTAGGATCTAAAGAGGTCTTATGTGTCAGCATATTATCTCTGTTCGCTAACTATTATATAGGAAGTGTGTGCTCAAGGATGGTGTCCTCAACGTCAACGGCAAAGATTACGTCTTCCACAAAGCAACTGGCGAGTATGAATGGTAATTGAGTATGAATGGTAGTTGCTGTGGACTTGGCCATTCCATTATAGACTAGTTCATTGCCTTTTCTTTCCTTTGGACGAAGCCTGTGCTAGGCAACTCCACGTAAGTACGTTTTACTCACCGCCCGCCGCACAGCACACTGTATCACCGAAGAGTACGCGACGACATGGATTGATGAATAGGAGATGACAATATAGATATTGGGTTTCGAGTGGGTAGTTCATCGGAGCCACGGGATAAAAAAGGGCCGCGAGAGAGAATGGGAATTACATTTGGGTTCAGAAAGCATTCTGCGTTGGTTTCTGTTCTCAAGAGCCTGCCAACAAAAAAGCTACAGTATCTCAGATCTGATTTGAAGGAATCGATCGTTGAGAGACTTTGATTTTTTTTTTTCAAATATTTTTTTTCATACATTTCCTTTTTCATCAGTCTTACCTACCTCCCCATGAAATTATTTTTCCCCTCCGCGCACTTCGGTTTTTCTTTACTTTGGAGTTAAGGAGAATAGCGGGCCCTGGAGAGAGGAGATACAGACCCGACAGGATTCTCTGTAGGAATAAACGATGGTTTTCTCCCCATGTTCCTTGTGTTGTGTTATTGTGACGTGACATGATGTCTTCAGTAAGAATATGGGTATCTCGTGGGTGCAGGTGTCAAGCCGGAGATTCTTCTGAGTAAGATTATAGGAGAGCGGGAGAGAGCAGGAGTTGTGAGAGGGGCGGCTGTTACTATAATTTACTGGTTGCCTAAGGTATGTGTGTCATGGGGGACTCACTTATCAATAACCTGGCCTGGCCTTATAAGGCTACGTAGCCGCCTGTATTAGTCATTATCCCCCCTCCCGGAGTGTCATATGTGCATATTGATCACGGGCGACAGATGCCTACCTAACCAGCCTTTTTTTAAAACTATACGAATAGGCAAAAACAGGCGAGCGGATAGGCAACAACAGCATACAGTTTAAGTTAGATCGCAAGTTTTGGGAGAAAATGTTGCTAGCAGTCTCATACATGTATCTATGTGTATGAATCACTACCCGCACCCTAATTGTCTCCTTTTATCTGTAGCTACGTGATCTTTTATATGATGTTACTGCTGCTATTGCCGTGGGCTTTTCATTGGCAAAGAAGAAGAAGAAGAAGAAGATTGATGCGTGCCTATTGTGTATAGGGGAGGAGGGGTGTTCTTTTTGGATCCTCTTGTTGCTGTTGGTGGTGATGCTTGGGGTTCTATGGGCAATACGAATATATCCGAGTACATATTTATTAAGCTAGGGATATAGATATGTCATAGAACCTAGAAAGGGGGTTGAGGAATAGGGGGGAAATAGAGAGAGATGGGAGGGATGACCTGTTTACGTTGAACTGCCTGACAAAGTTCCTCATAGACGGAAGGGGGGGGGGTCTTGCGTAGATACATGTGTTCCAGGTGAGATGTCGAGTATGGCTACTCTACTATAATCGATGAGTCAGGAGCATGGCCACATATACATATATGAAGCTAGCTAGCTAGCTACCTGTTCTACTAATACCCTAGGGTTTCTCATAGGTGGTGATATGTACAACTTGTGTTAACTTGTCCTAGCAACGGATACAAAAAGGAGGGAGGGAGATTAATTGGATATGTTGACTTGTCTAGCTGCGTGTGGGACTGCGAAATACGGTAATCGCGAGGGAGAGACATTGGGGTGCATATATATATCTACGGTACCTAACAGGATACTAAGGTTATGCTAACCGGTGATTTGAATTTAGGTATATACCCATGATATGCAATAGGTACATATATACATACACACACGACCTATGTCCGCCTCCCCCCCCCCCCCTTTCCCGAATTAGTTCAAGTTTCCCCTAGTTACATGATACGTGTATAGGTAGGTACTTACCGATCTACATAGGTGTAGGCGCGTACCTAAATACAATACGGTACAATACATACATAGGTACTATATATATATATGATAAGTAATCCAACCTAACCTACTATATATGTATGTGTGTGTATAGTGATCTACCTAACCTATCCTACCTACCTGCCCATCCTTCTTCCTCTCCTCTCCGCCCCCCCCCCCCCCCCTCTACTTATCACCACCCTCTATTTCCCCTTCCCTACCTACCTACCTACCTACCTACCCACGCTATCCGAGCAAGTAGATCAGTAAAATACATACATACATACATACATACATACATACATATCTAGACCATGCGTGCTTACCTTTCCATAGGGTACGTGGGAAAGAAAAAGAAGAAAGAAAAAAGAAAAAAACAAGAAAAGAAAAAAAAAGAAAGCTTTCCCCTTATGCGAGAATCCCGGCCGTGTGGGTGGTAGGGCTAACTACTGGTGCAATGCGCAGAAGAAAAAAGAAAGAAAAGAATGGATGGATGGATGGATTAGAAGAGCAATAAGATGCGAAAAAATGTGTGTGGTTGCGACAGGTTTTACATAAAAAAAGGAAAAAAAGGAGGGAGAGAATACTGACCTAACCTGACCTAGATGATTACTTATTGTGTACGTACCTACCTACATAAGCAACAACGATAGGTTTTTCTTTTGTTCCTCTTTCTTTCCTTTCTTTCTTTCTTTCGGGGGGTGTTTCGTTTACTTGTCGTGGATACAGATATTGGTTCTTTTGGGGAAGGGAAAGGAAAAGGGGGGATTTTTCTTTGCTTCTTTTCTACGCACACTACCTACCTACCTACCTACCTACCTACCGGCCCCCTTGTCACGCATCTTTCTTTTTCTTTTCTATTGAATGTGTGTGTGGATGGATGGTTGGTTGGTTGGTTGGTGGTATTATGTAGGTCTTACTACGTAGCAGTATGATTTACCTAGTAATGTACCCGGCGGCCTGGTAAATTCGTCTCGGGGTTTTTTTTTAAAAAAAAAATGGTAGAAAGAAACGTTTAGGTAGAGTAGAGTTTTCCCTCGGAGAGTTTTCTTCTTTTCTCCCAATGTGGAGAGTCTCTCCTCCTCTCTTCCCGTCTGGTGTCCTGATGCTTTTCTTTTTTTCTTTTTAAAAAGGAGGTTGTTGTACGGTGGTTGGGCGGTAAAAGCACAGTGAGATGCAATACAGGGTAGGTATAGGTAAATTACGATTGATTGATTGATTGATTGACGTAGGTAGGTGCGTAGCCTTAGGTAGGTCTACATCAAATATGTCTGACCCATGTGTTGTTGTTTTTTACGCATAGGCGTGTGTGTGTGTGTGTCTCTCTCTCTCTCTCTTTTCCCTCTGGCTTAGGGTAGAGATGTAGCCTCCTTGCTTATGGTCGTATGTGTGTCTATGTTCGCGTCCGCCTACCTAGGTAATATAAGGTAGCGTACCCGATTCTCCATCTAGACGTTCTACGCGAAAGGATTGTATAACCGGCTCGCAACTTGCCTAGTTAGGTAGGTATGTACATATGTAGGAGGAGGTATTGTCTCTCTCGTAACCTAGCTAGCTACCACTCGTCCCACGTTCATAATACATGCACGTATCTGCTTGGTTTCTAGGGAGAAAATTAGGGACTAATATGTATCAACCAGGGTTTTTTTTCTTTCGTTCGCCTTGGAAGAGGACGGATCGAACACGTGCTCCCCGTGTCATCTCCTGATCCTTCCACGTTCTTCGTTTCATCAAAGCGCAGAGGAACATATGAGTGGGCAGAGAAGCGCCTAGGTACCTACCTTTCCGGCGTGAATCGCGATGGTGAGAACTGGCGGCGCCCATGATATGATAAGAGTGGGTAAGAAACGCGAAAGTGGGTATTCGCAGTCCGCAGTGAAGCGTTCGGTTGGAGTCCCGAGGGAACGGGTCGCCCACCTGCCCCATCGACCACCCTGGGAATTCGTTTCATCCATGGACCGTGATGTATGGAACCGCCACATGACATCGTGTAACCCGGGCTCTACCAGGTGACCCTACGGAGGTAGAACATTATGCATAGACTTGCCTCGACCTGGTGATCTTCCAGGAAATCCTGTCTTTGTGCCGTACTTACGCTCACGGACCTACTACAAAAGGGCTGAGCGTACTTCTACCTATGTACATAGTACCTACACTAGGTAGGTACCTGTCTCGTGTAGGTAAAGGGGGCCTTTCCACACGGATCATACCTAAGTATGTACTTTTAGGTCTTGGATGATGACATAGCTCGACGGGACTCACTCCCGACACATTGGGCTAATTAATGCGGCTTGGCTTGGCAAGGGATATGGCGCAAGTTATGGGCTCGTCAGGCTAGGAAGCAAGAGCGGGATAGATGCGACAAGCATGATTCTCCGGCTCGTCTCGCTAGGGCATACCTACCTAGCGTGTCTCGCCCCCGTGGAGAACATCAAAAGGCCAGGAGACTCGCTCGTTTACAACAGACATTACCCGGGGGCTTGGTAAATGTTTCGTGGATGGGACTTATAGGATCGTCTCTATGCACCTGTCACCTATCGAATTGAGGGGACCACCTGTCAGCTAGTATACAGGTTTTACCATCCGGCCGTGTACGACTCGACGACCCGGGGTTCTGGGAACGTGGAAACCCGGTGAGGCTTGCGCTTCCTTACTTTGGGCAGCGGCGCTTCGGGTCTTCGCGCCGGCCGTGTTGCGCGGAGACTCGTGAGACCTGGCCATGTCCGACATCGACGAAGAGGGGTGTGCGGCCGCTAGGTAGGTAGTCTGTGGCGCGGACTGTACATAGGTGGTATGAGGAGCCGTTTATGGGGAAGATCCGCTGGCGAGCTCGCCGTGCTTTTACGGGACTACATTGCTACCGTCCGGTGCTCATCGAGACACACGAAAGGAGGGAGGTACTATGACGGATATAGCCTGATGCTGTGTAATCCAGACGGTTGGGTGTTGCTCGTTTGCTCCCCCATCTCATCGTGTAGAGCTCGAATGAGCGATCGCCGCGGAAAACCGGTATCCAAAGCGTCGGGACCTCGCCCAGCTCCCTAGCTAGCGCGGCGAGGACGGGATCTGAGAGGCTCCCAAAGCACTGCAGCGTCGCCGAGCCTTAATCTCCCCTTGCTGACCGCGCGCCAGCGAACTGGGTACATAGAGCGGAATGGGGAACCCGAAGAGACGGATCACGCCAGGGAGATGCCCCATCGGCTCGGATAGTACTTATGTACTGTATGCTAGGCTGACGGTAAATACGGCGTGTGTGAATGGAGGGGGCATACAGACAGGGCAGACAGGAAGGGAGGAGATAGGCTATGGGTAGATGGACCATGTCTCCTGAGTCTCCGCCTGGACCCGACAGTTTGGGACTGACACGTACGAAATTGCATACGCCACTGAAGCCGGAGTGTTTTCGGGGCTAGTATCCCAAGTGGGAAGTTCGACGTAACGCTAGCACGCAGTTGGCTGATGCCATGTCTAGTTGTCGTTCCATGTCTTGCATAGGACTTACTTGGATGCGGTGTGACTACCTATCTACCTACTTGTTAGCTCTTGTCTTGAACGAATCCCGCTAGCTCGCTGCCAGATAGCCGGCAGGCAACTTACCACTCGATGACCTACTTATGTATGTAGTCTCACATTTCCTAGACCGTCCTCCTCGTTCGCCAATGAGTAGACTAGCCGAGTATACATTACTATCTCTTGCTTCGACACCGGGTCTACTTCGAGCTAACAAGCTAACACGACCGTATAGCTCGATGTTGTTGCTCTTGTCAAGCCTGACTCATTAACATGCATGAGTAAGCTGTTGGTAGAGTCCTAACAGGATTACTCGTAGAAGATCAGCGTGATTGGTTACTGTCAAGGGGCTTCTTATACGTGCCTATGTATATTAGTTTGGTCATGTGGACAGAACGTTACACTCCTTATGCCCCTCTATCGCTGAATATCCTCTAGTTTGTCCATATAATGTAGGCTTATTGATATAACTGCGTTGAGATTCGAGACCGCCTATCATTTTTAGAATATCCTTAGCTAGAATCGTAGTTTATCTGCATGCTGACACCCACTCATGATACACACCGTCATCGTTTTAGGGATGCGTAACTGTCGGATTACCTAGCCAGGTTAAGACTTTTCTTTTTTTTCTCCCCTTCGTCTTCTTCTTCTTCTTCTTCTTCTTCTTCTTCTTTTCACTTGATAGATTCGTACGACCACGTACAAATCTCAAACCCTCTTGGCATGTCCTCGCGTACAGAGATCGTCTTCTAACGGGCTATCGCAGCTTCAGGTCCGGGTTTCTGCGAGATTCCCGATTGCATTCGAATCGAAATGCAGGTACCAGTGGTGAGGCGACGTGGGCATCTAAGTATGTACATGACATCGCAACGGCGTGGCTATCTGACTCTGCAATCAGCCGTTGTTCAACGGCGTCCTTCGCGTAGGATCCAATAACACAGCTGCAGCACTTGCTAGGACGGCCTACCATTGTACAAGTGTAAGCGTCGAGCACCTTGCAGGGCTATGTCTGGCGACGGTCATCAAAGGCCACTGCGGTGGCTGTAATCATGGATATATCTGCGGAGATATCGACAATGATAACCCTATGCGGATGGGTGGCGGTATGCGGCAAACCTAGAGAGCAAGTATATTCTGCATAGCTTGAGACGCCAGTGGATGTCAAGTACATCAAATCAGATACACACCGAAACTAAGTACTTACTAGCCCAGGTTTAGGATAAGCAGTATGTAATGACCTAAGGTTCGGGTGATTTAGCAGAGTTAAATATGCTGTTACTTCGGCAGTGTCTTCTTGATAAGCAGTCGTTACGTGGTTATAACTTGATCCGATTCCCCTCACTAGCTTTTTGCTTGTGTCTATTACCTTGGTA
Source organism: Biscogniauxia sp. FL1348 (assembly GCA_022544895.1). NCBI lineage: Eukaryota > Fungi > Ascomycota > Sordariomycetes > Xylariales > Xylariaceae > Biscogniauxia > Biscogniauxia sp. FL1348. The sequence continues at coordinate 169,316 of JAJNNV010000062.1, read as the reverse complement.
TCTCACGGCGGGCGTTATGTCTGATTAGGGGCCATTCCGGTGTTGATATCGTATAAGGTATAGCCGAGGCACCGGCAAATAATGGAGAGGTTTCTATGTATAACTGTACTCATTGGATCGATCTACCTCTAGAAACAGTCTTAGCTGGTCCGCTAATTGGTTGACCGACATGATCCTTGATAGCAACCAAGGCCGTCTGTAGCAGATGTAAACCCGGGTTTTGGTTCATTCCCTGCTAACACAAGACGTGTATTTAGGTGGGTGGCCAGTGGGGCGCGCTCTAACATACTAATTTGGGTACCAGACTGTCGGGTCGGCTAGTCCAGCTTTGATTGGTCGATATATTCAGGATCCTGCTCCGTGTTGCTGGACAGGCTTGAGGCTAGCAGGTACATTAGTACATAGTAAGCATGTTGGAGTACATGTACCAAAGAAAAAGTGATAGATACTTTTTGAGTACAACATAGCACTCCCTACCGGTAAAGCCACATCTGTGTTGTCTGACTCGTTGGTTCTTTGTGCACTACCTACGTCCACCGACTCGATTCGATCCATGTCTGAGTTGGTTCCCTCGCGAAGTATATGGAAGGCGAACAATAATATAGGGCATTATTAGCCACGTTTATGGGAAACCTAGGTTTAATGAAGCATTGCGCTCTGGCGATGGACGGGAATCCTGTTTACTGCGTAAGGGCATCCGAGCCGAGGTCCTAGCGTTGATAGAGTTGGTAGGATCGTCAACGCATACGAAAAGCAAACAAAATTGCCTCGCCTTTGGGCAAATGTTATGGAGACGTGGTGTTTCCGTTGTCGGTATGCATATAAGGTTACCAGTACAGAGCCCAGAAAGGGGTTTACTTGGCCTGAAATGGTAATTGGTGGTGCGCACAACATGGCTGGATACAGATTTAAGTGTCACTCCTGAGATAGAAATGGTTTGTTGGAGCGAATGTTAGAGCCGGAAGCCCCCCGGAAGAGACCAGATAAATTCCCAACATCCATATCCTGACGGTTGCGATACGAGATCTTGTGATGTGGTGTGAAGTCACTCGCAGTACTAGTTCTCATCAACCTCAAGGCTGCCTGTAAGCAAGCGGGCGAGAATGATCTGAGCACGGGCTCTGCCGACAACATCGCAACAAGGACTTATAATGACGACACAAAGCCTATTGCATCAAAGGGGGGTACCTATGAACAATCCATTCAATGTTATATGTTAGTGATTCGCTCGCAATAATAAGCATGATCCTTGAGTGAATTAATTCCCTGGCGTATTTAATAGGTTGGAACCGCCTTGTCCAACCTTCTTCCGTCTCCTGTTATATTTCTGACTTTGAAGTTGGGCTTCGGGCTTATCGTCTATGTATATAGAATCTACTTCTTATAGGGAAAAGAGTAAGGTGTTGGCTGGGTATCTGTGACGTGGATGCTCCGAGACCTTGCCCGAGCCCTGTGGTGTTAGTCGGTGGGTTGCAATTCGGCTGTGTTCTTCGCAGGTTCCGTTCACATCGGCAAGCCGAGAACAAGTGTGTTACACAGAACATCCATCTTGAAAATAAGATATGGGAGGGTCGCATCGCATCATGCTTATTGGAAGCACAAGGTCTTGCTAGTGCTCGCACCGGGATTATCCCCAGACGTTAGCTTAGTCTCTAAGGGCATTGGCGGGTGTACCCGACCTGCTGGTTTCTCGCTTGTCGGCATGTATGTACTGTGACAACATCGTTTACCCAAAGCAAGGAGTGTACCTCGTTTTATCAAAACGCATCGAGATTACGTAGGTGATAGATCCCTGAAGCGAAGGTAACAAGTGCTGTCAGAATGAGCCATCAGGTGACTCAGAGCCTGGAATAAACATAGCCCGCTAGAATCGAAGTGTAGTTGAAGTACTTTTTAATCAAGCTCGCAAGTTAAACCGTAGTTACTTTGGCCTTTTCTATGTGGCTGAACTTGACGGGTGAAAAAAAGGGGGCGTTCTAGATACCCTCTCCTGTTGCCCCTGAATGTTACACTCATATCGTTATTCGCTTATGCCGTGAACTGCAGCCCAAGTATTTTCTCCCCCTTTTTTTTTCCTATGATGGGGAAAAAAAGGAATAACCACTTCGGACAAAAATGAAACTCAATTAGCTCAGCAGCGGTAGAGGCAAGGAATGGGTCTGGTAGAAGTGGCATATATGTGTAACGAAAGTGCTCCCTGCGGTAGGTGGTCTGCCGCCTTAGCAAGCCAAGTAAATGGTCATGCCGGCAATAGACATCGGGAAAACAAGCAGGAATCAAGGGCACATGGCATGCTTCCTGCTGAAATAATGACTACTCTCAAGGCTGATCATTTGCGGCGAAACGATGCGAGGGTTGGGCATCCTTGTGTTCCCACCAAGCCCGGAGGAATAAGACGGGTTGATGGGCCTAAAGCTGGTGCGCTGGCAAGATGATAATCATGCTGGGTCTGTTCTCGGACGATCTAGCTAGTGCTCTAGCTCTAGAAGCTGTCAGCGTGGTCGTGTTGAGGACGACACAATGGGCCGGCTGACGTAGCGGGTTTACGAGAGAGGGTGATATTGGCCTTCGCATGGGCCTCCGCGATGTTGCAATTGTAGTTGTAGTTGTACTTGTTCTCCAATGGCAGAGGAAATTGACATGTCATCAGCTATTTTTATGCCAAGTTCCTAGCGGACAATTCGGCAAGGGTGCAAGAAGCCCTAGAAGCCACCCTGACCAAGCAACTGGGTGAGCGACAGGTACGGGGCCATTGGCCTGGTTACACCATCCAGTAGACATTCCCGTCCCTTTTATGGATAAGAAAGGACGGGTACTAGGTAGGGGAGCGGTGTAAGCGACGGGCCTGAGCAGAATGAAAACTTGGTAATCGTGTACCGATTGCTTGCAGGCATCGAGGGACCGTGAGGCGTGTTCTTGACAGGTAGATAGGTAGGTTAGTGTGTATAGGCAGATAATGGGCCACATGAAGATCCAGAATGTTGGTTAATTCTACAGTTCATGGCGTTTTTAGTAGGATGTGAGTATGTAGGAGGGAATTCTAAGTGATGGAAAAGATGGTGTTGTGCTCTTTTAGGTTCTACACTACATAATGTATGTACTGTTATTGTTGTAGAATGTAGAATACCTAGGTACCTACTGTACATACATACTAAGTGGTAGCGTAGCGTAGCTTGAGGCTAGTGAACTTCGATGTACACTACTACCTACCTCAAAAATGGGATGGGGTTAGGTTTGTAGAGGAGGGATTGCTTGCTTTGCCGTAAACTTAAGTACCCACATATATGTAACTGCTCAGGATTACCCTGAGGTACATCAGTAGCGTCTCCGCTTCCCCTTCCAAGTCTCTCTAAGTACTGTTGTACTCCGGGTACATGCTACGGACGGAACAATACTCTCTTCGCGACAATAACAATAACAGCAACAGCACCTGGAAGTGCATGCACATACATCCATATATCTCTACCCAACGGTGATCAGCAAGCCCAGCCTATAGCGTAAGTAATCCAAAGTATATTCACATGACATATATACATTATGTACGTAGGTGTACTTTGGGGATGGATGTACCTAGGAGCATCATCTATCGTATATTACCAGATTTTGGAGGCAGTCATGTACGTACCTAGTATGTATGTCTGGTATGCAGAAGCATGCATGTTATAACATGTTCCAGATTTCCCAGACAGGGTTGCGCAGTTAGCTGCTTAAGCTATATATACAACATGGTGCACCGGTATATATTCTAGGGGGTGGGAAGGGGGGACGGGGGAAGGGGGAAGGGGAAAGGGAAAGAGAGAACAAGTCGTGGTAGCTGCGATATGTTCTGACATGTAACTGCCGGAGTACAACATTGGATGGGATACATAAGATCAACCTTGAATCCTTGAAAGCTCCCCCGTACCTTAAACTTCTAAGTTCTACCAGCCCCCACCATCAGGAACTGAATTTCTCCCATCCCACCACAATCCACTTTCATTGGCATCACTGCCCCTCGTCCATCGCACCTCTTCTAGACTTTTTTTTTTGGGTTTCTTCTTTAACAACCTTCAAGCCTCCTTGCCCTTGTCGGAGCCATTGCCACGCGGTCTCGTGTCTGGCCTCCTCCCGAGCTTCTTCATCTGCGAATCCCTTTGTTTATTTATTCCCATGCTTTCCTGACCTTTCCACCACCGATTGGTTACCTCTTCCTCCTCACCGTCTCGCTGCCTGCCCTATACTTCGTCCGCATCCAACTTCGCAGCAACTGCTGTGACCGTCAATGTTCTCACAGCTCACGCTATCCTGCTGCGGACATCCTCGCAATATACTTGTTGCATGAAGAGAACGTGGGTTCTTCTATATACTCGCCATGGCTTACAATGGCTCGGCATACGGCTACATGGGGTACGGCATTGGAAGGACAGGTTGCCTTCGCGCTCCTCTTCCTTTTTTTTCCTTTTTTTTTCTTTGTTGCCGCCTGCGCTAACATTGCTGTTATTCTAGTGCACCACCGCAACGCGATCCCGTAGCGCAGGAGACTCCCAAGGAGATGTGGTTCGTCGAGAATGGCCGTCACTACGATACGTTCCGGAGGGGTAAATACATGTTCCCTTGCGACGAGGTATGATATATCCGGTCGACCTGGCCTGTGGCCCTGCGGATTCAACTAAAAGCTGTGGCTATAGGAAGAGATGGATAGAATGGATATCTTCCACAAGTTCTTTAGTGTCGCCAGACAGTTTGACTCGCAACTCGGTGGTCTGTTCCAACGCCCGCTTCCTAGCCGCCCCAGAATCATGGACCTAGGTTGCGGAACTGGTATTTGGGCGATCGATATGGCCGAGTAAGCTAGTCCTCTCATGCAACTTGTTTGCATTTAAATACAGCTATATTCTAACCCTTGGCGCAGTCAACTCAACCAGCCAGTCCACATTCTAGGTTGGGATCTCTCTCTCATACAACCGCGACAGTACGTTGGTCCCCACTGCTAGTGCTACAGTTTACTCATGGCTTACAGAATCCCCCCGGGTGTAATATTCGAGCGCCGTGATATTGAAGATCCTTGGGTTGGTGTGGAGGAGGGCTCATATGATTTGGTCCATATTCGAATGCTTGCTGGTTGCATCTCTCATTGGCCATCGTTGTATGCCCAGATATTTAGGTATGCTCCTCGTTGAATTCCCACCCGCCGTCGGTCGTCCTAGGCCGGCACTCACTATTATTTATAGGACTCTGAGACCCAACACTGGACAATTGGAACACGTCGAGATCGATTTTCGCCCGTATTATGAGGATGGACGAGTGCCCCGTGGCTCTAAGCTTTTGCAATGGGCAGAAGAACTACATGAGGCCATGTTAAGAGCTGGCAGGCCTATGGATATGGATCCTTCTACCGTCGGATTGCTGCAATCCATGGGATACGTCGATGTTGAACAAATTTCAACGCGCATACCGTTCAACCCTTGGCCGGCCGATGAACATGAAAAGGAGATAGGCAGATGGTTTAATCTTGGGCTCTGCCAGGGGCTGCATGCATTAACCTTGGCCCCCTTGACTAGAATGAACGGTTACACTAAAGAGCAGGTTGATGCGCTCGTTAGCGAGGTGCGGAAGGAAATTTGCTCTCGGAATATGAGAGTTTACTGCACCATGTAAGTTCGGTAGTGACACTATCTATCTGTCTCAAGGCTGACATGGCTACCAGGTATGTGTGGACAGCACGACGGCCGCCTCTACGAGTATGAGGCCCTTTGCGGCTGTCCCCAATATTTCTGCTAGACTGGTATTCCCACCGCCAACACCAGTTTCTTTGTTTTCAATACTGTACTGGGCGGTATTCGACCTGGGATCGTCAATGGCGCCTGCGCAAATTTTCAAGGGGAGACAAAGAAATCTGAGTTTCCTCCCGTTTAGTCTTTTACTCAACCTCCCTCTAAATCGATTGGTATGTTCGGACTGTGCCGTACAACATATAGGACAAAAAGCACCCATAGGCGTTACCCGACGACCCCTCTTACCTAATAATCCAATGAAAGCAGGTTGAACCCTGTTCGCGCTGGAAACCAACACTTGCAGAGGGCTTTTTTATTCCGCACTGCTGGGTTTCAATGCCGCCCGAATGCTGGTGATCAGCTGCAGAGATCGTCATTAGTCCACTACGATAATTATCCTGAAGTAACTGGACAGACAGCCTTTCTCTCGTGGCATGCTTAGCATACCTTTTCACACAAAACAAGCGACTCGGACACTATTATTTCGTGGTGTGGCCCAAGTATCTATACAGTCCTCCTCCTGGAGGTCTTGGACCGACGGTTGATCTAATTGGGGACACGGTACGACGCCTGATGCAGTGTGTGTGCCCTCCACGAATGATATACCAACTACGAGTTGCTCATTATTGACGTGCACTGCCCCTCGTGGAGACCGATTCTTGGGCGGAAGCATCTGACAGAACTGGATTTTCTACCAAGACCACAATCCGAGCTGGCACATACTATCACGGTTTCACGCATATTTTGCTGGGTCTTCGATGTGTATTACTGTGTGCTGGGGTGTCATTTCTATTTTGCTTTATTTGAACTTCCCCCCCTTTTTTGATTGTGCTTCTGCTCTGCATGGCGCAGGCTGGTGATTTCAGAGCATTGGAAGGGAGGCTTTTGGTCGCAATCGCCGCAGCGTGGCCCCCAAATCTGGGCAGCAGTATTGGGCAGGACACATTTATTTTCTCTCCAACGCCCCTGGATGGAAGTGTACTTTGATTTCTGGCCCACAGTTGCTTTTCCGCATTGCATTGGGCGGTCTGTCTGTTAAGGTGTCGGGTGTGTACGGTAGTTGGCTGGGTTTGGCCAACTTGCAATGACCAACTTCAGCTAGACAGCACGGCCAACGCTGCTTGTTATTGCGATCACGATCGCCAAAAAGACATGTTTGTAAATAAGAAACAAACAGGGTTCTCTATGCCTGTCCTTTAGCCTTAGTGGGCTTGACTGTTCACATTGCTTATTATCCATCAATGACTTGTCTGTCTTCTATCCGTATCGTTCCTCTCACCAGGCCCCAGAGAGTATCCTTTTCAGGCTTCATTAGCACCGGCCTCGACCATGCGGCCATCAGCAGCGATCGGAGGCCCGCCCTGTCGGCCTCTTCCTTAGCGAGGGCGTCAATTTGACAATTTCTTAATTCCCGTTTTCTTTTTTTCTTCTCTTTCTTTCTCGACACATCTGCAGAAACATTCCACATCACCATGCAGCGGTAATGCGACATAATAATGCTGCTGAGATATGAAATTGTGTCACCAGACTTCTTCAACGGTACGTCCTCTTCAAGTCCTACCAGACCATCGGGTTGGACCTCGGTTGCATTTTGGGCCGCCCAGTTTCAACATGGGAGCCTATGAATATGGACAACCAACGAACATAAACAAGTCTACAGGGATGCCATTGAGAAATGAACGTGAAGGCCGTCAAGACTCTCTGTTCTGGGCCATATACGCACCATGTGGCCACTCTTTTGGTCTTGTTGGCTGAAAATAATGTCACAATTGCCTCTGTCTAGCTGAAATCAGCCGATACTTCGTCGTGACATGACTTGTGTCCGGTACGCCATTCCTTGCCTACCTACCTACACATATGGCCGGCCCACGCACTCTATCGGCCTCGACCACGCCCCCCCCCCCCCCCCCCCTCTCTACCACTTCCACCAAGTACGTTGCTAATACTAGCATCTGAGTGATACTGCATGGACATCACATACTGACCTATCCCCCAAAGCCCAAAAAACAATCACAAGTGCTGTAGCTGACCTGTACAATCCTAGGACCCACCGATAAATCACGTACTGGCTGGTTGGTGAAACTCCAGGAAGCTGCGCGAGCTTTGCTCCCTAATATCTTCCTCTTTAGGAATCTGCAAACAGGCATAAGGCTGTGGATAGACATACCAGTCTGGCCCATGTCGACCACATGTAGAGAGTTTCGCTGCGTGAAGTATGTTTAGCATATCTGCGAATAAGTGTTGATCTATCTAAGCAGTGCACCCTTCTCTACTCCACCTCATCAGTCACTCCTCTTAGCGCATATACAGCTATGCGTTGTCCCTTCTCATCATGCAGTTGGTCCTCTGTCTCACATGATCTACGTCGACGTTATAATAAGACCGTTAGGTCCGCCTCCAGTCAGATCAGGTCGTCACTATTTCATGCAGTTGGTGCTGAGTCGTATCCCTCTCCTTTTTCACGGAACTCGTTCACTATGCTGTTACTCCCGCCCCCTTCGAACAAGACCACGGGGGAGGGCCACCGATGGGAAGTCCGATGCACATACATACGGATCACGGATGTCAGGGCCGGTTATACGAACAAAATGATCAGACCGAAAGAATACCATGAATCGATGGGGCAGACGAATGAAAGGAGAAAGAAGGGACGTTAGAGAGCGAGGAGAGACGGACTGGCAACGTTCCCCGAAGCTGACACGGCATGAATTAAGTATGATTTATCGGCATCGGTATCGATTTCTATTTGGTGACATAGACTATATAACTTCAATTCTGCGTCCCGGGTAAGAGGGTGTCAGTGATGGGTCGGGCCGTACGATGTCAACCTGTAGGGGTTGGTCCGGACATGGGATGGGGCTGGTACCTGATATCAGAATCGAAGTATAGGGTGCTGAGCAGGAGGCAGGGGAGGAGTGTAAGCACATATATCTGCACGCGCTTTCTTTGGGACAGCGCGGCTATACACATAGGCTATGCGGACGAGTGAGAAGATTAGTGTGGCACACCTGACTGCTACTTCTACTGCAGCAGGTGAGCTTCTTTCGGTATCTCGGCCGCTTCCTTTTCTCGAAATTGGCATAGTGCCAGACCGAATGGATGATACCGTTTCCTCGCGCTGTTGTATATACACTTTTTTTTTTTTTTTGCTTAGAGTAGCATTTGCCCGCATAGCTTGTCTCCAATCAATACGTCCTGAGCAGCAAGGTACCAGGCCTATCTACCGACTACACATCTGTTACGTATACAGAAACGCTGTTACGCTGTTGCCCAATTCTTCGCCCTGATTGTACGCTCGTCCTATAAAAGCAGACAGACATACATACATACACGCATACGTACATACATACTGTGTATACACATACACACACATACACACACACATACACACACACGTACACGTACATGCACACAACACAACACGAACCGCTGCAGTCTTTCGAAGACCCTATAGGAAGCATCTCTCCCCTCGCCCCCATCCCCTCCCGCCAAGCCCCTCATCCAATAGGTAATTCAAGATCCAAGGTTTTCCACCAAAACAAGAAATCGGAAACAAGATCTTGGGAAGAGGGGGGGGGGGAGGGAAACGGGCAAAGCAAGAAAGCAGAGCCTGGGGTTTTTTTCATGTATGTATGTCTCTACCTACATTACCTAACCTAGGTATGTATGTATGTATGTATGTATATGTGTGTGCGCACGCATACGTGCAAGATGCGGTGGGCCAGATTCGTTCGCAGTTCGCCCCGTCCGATAGCCTATCCCCCAAGGAGGGGGGTTATGCAAATAGGCAGGTAGCCGTCGCCTATTCTATGTGTTTGCCTGGTGTCTTTTAGTAAACTGGCCGCATTTTGGAGGAGGAGGAGGAGGGGAGAGAGAGAAGTTAGGTAACCAGGTAGCCCAGCCAGCCAGCCGGGTGATCAAACCCAATCGCCGTGCGTTTGGAGAAGAAGCTCCCGGCGTTCCATTCAACCCCATCTTTTTACCATCAAAGGGGGGGGGGGAGGGTTCAGCCGGGGACGGACATGGGAAAAACCTGGAACTTGAAAGATTCGGCCGTAGTCCGAACTTATTTATATCTTCTACCTACGGACAATAATCTATGCTGTCCTTTTTTTTTTGAAGAGGAGGGGGAAGGGGGATTCAGGTTCACTTCCTTCTACTTCTAGTCCCCTCTCTCTAGGTATTTACCCACAAAGCACGATATCATCACTCTCATATTCTACTACCTTTGCTACGCTATGCCAAAAGTACCTTGCTTAAAGTGGACAGAGCAGGAGGTAACGGAGGGGAAAAAAAATAGAAGCAAAAATACGCGCAGAGCGAGGCGGCAGAGAGAGTGAGAGTGAGAGAGCGTACTAGGTTAGGAAGGAAGGAAATTTCCCCAAACGGTCAACTACGCCGCGTAGCTGCCGATGGGAATCCTACGATCCCCTCCTTCTCTTCTCCTTACTCCCTTGCCCCCCCTTCCCCTCGTTAGAGTATGAGACCCAGCAGGCATGGATGATAACGGCGGCAAGAATGTGGGTATTCGTGTCTTTACGCCGAGCAGGTGTGAGGAAAGGGTATACGGTGTGGAGAGCCGGGGGGGGACCATTTCCTATACAGTTGCTGTCCATTTGGGACATCTACCCAGGTGTCTACCTGACCTGAGCAGATTATGCTATTATGAAATACTGCGCCCATCTCCGGCAACTGGCGGCGGCGTCGGCAGCAAGTAGGTATGATCAGGGGCTGGGGGATCATTATCGGAGAACAAACAGAAAGGGGGATAGGAGAAACTTGAGAAGAATATCAATGATGTATAAGCGGGTATATATAGAAGTATACATTGCACACGCACTCACACATACATACATCTGCTACTCACCTAACATAGTCAGACTATCTATCGACTTAGGAAAGTAGGTAGAACGCAGCACTATAAAATCTTAGAATACGTATCTACTATACACACGAGCCGCGGAAAATACACGCGCACACAGGGGGGAAAGGTGACAATGTGGCGAGGCTCTCCGGGTTTTACATACCCGCCTGCTCTTACCTACCTAACCTACTCATAGTAAAAAAAGGCTCTTGATATAGCAAGAGTAAAGGATTGTGCAGCATCTAACTTAACATAGGTTACCTACCTACCTACGTGCTTATATCATAAACCCCCCTACCCCCTTTCCCAGCATATTCCACATCAACCCCTGAATATCAGTCTGTCTTCATCTCAGCCTCCCCCCTTTCCCCCCTTTTCTCCTTTCTAGAATAAAATTGTTTGAGGGGGGTAGGATGGAGGAGGGAGGAGGGGGTTACGCATTTTAACTGCCTAGATAGGTAGATGAAGCAAGCTGAACTACACCTCCCACATGCACTCACACACTCACACATATATACCTATATACTTATAAGCAGATAACCTGACTACTCACTCAAATGACGCAGGAGAGAGCTGACTTAATCATTCAGCAGGTAGTTGGCTCCCCCAAACTTAACCCCCCCTTTCCTACCCCAAAACAAAAAGAGGAACTTCTTCGCGTACAATAATAATCAAAACTCTTTTTTGTTTCATAAAAAAATTTTTTTCCTCATCTTCTCTTGTTCTTGTCCTTCTTCTCACTACTCGATTGGATAGGTATGAGAAGTGTTCACGCACGCCTTCCATGCACATAATGTTGATAAATGCTTAGTGTACAGTAATAGGTATATAACAAATAAAAAGGAAAGGGGAAGAAACCGGGGGGGCTTAGATATGCCGCAAGGGGATTTCGGGGCGGGATCGATCTATAAAAAAAGTGGCTTTTGTTGAAAGGGGGGGGGAGGGGCTGGAAGAAGATGATGGTGGTGTATGAAGAACGACTTATACAAAGGCAGAAGGGAAAAGAAAATCTAAACGGCGATCGATCTCATTTTCAAACCTCGGGAATCCCTTCTCTAATACCCGACTTGGGCCCCTTCCCTGAAGCCACGTCATTGAGGTAAAGTCATTAGTCGCCGCCGATCTAAAGAATTCAGAGAAAAAAAAGAGGCGCCCCCCTCCCCCTTTTCCCCACCGCCGTACCTTTCCCTCTCCGCGTTGCGAGGTTGAAATTTTAACCTGCCCCCTCCCCCCTATCCCCTTCCTCCCTTTTTTCGTAACCGTCGCATTCCAAGCTGTGAACCGATCCGACACAGGAATGATGACCCTTGCCCCCACCTCTATAATGAATATCGATTCCTCCGTTTGGCGCATATATCTCCTTTTCTCTTCTCTGATTTTCACAAACCGGGTGTAAAAAGCTTCGTAGACTTCGGGGGTCTAATCATCAGTTCGTTTCCCTTTTTTTTCTTTCCCTTTTTTCTCATCAGGAGTCTTATTTTTCTTAATGGTGAGCTGCACCAGCATCACCGTGGTATCCAACAATCTTGAACCGGCCGATCATCTCGCCCACGGTGAAGAAGCCCAAGCACTCGGCGGCCACGACACCAGCGGCGGCGAGCTGTGCGCGGTTAATGTTTTGGACCTGCTGCATGATCGGCTGCTGGCTGGCCTTGGAGGTAAACTCGGAGGCGTACTGTGCGAGGGCACTCGGGTTCTGCAACGACTTCCACGCGTTCTGGAAGTAGGTCTGGAAGGTTTGCAGGGATCTGAAGGAGAATATCATGTAAGCTGATGCCAAACAAGGAGAGGGATATCATGGGTAACGTACGGCGGAGACATCTTCTGGCCGCGGAATACAATCTTGGCCAGCTCAGCGGCGACCTTGGAGTAGAAGATGACGGTGGGCGTGTACTCTGTAGACCTTGCGGTTAGCCCATCGCCTCCACTACGATCACCACAGGCCCTCTAGATCCTACGAGACCCTGCAACCTGGCAGCGGCGGGACTCTCAACATACTCTCAACAATGCCGACTACTTTCGAGGTGCGGCCACCAACTTGACCAAGCGAGTTGGCGATTCCCTTGGCAGCATTTGCGATGGCCGGACCGGCTGTGGCAGTGACCTTGGATAGACCCTCTTGCGCCTGGGAGGCAAACTTCGCAGCAGTGGCAGAAGCCTTGGCGGCAGCCTGTTTCGTGGTTTCGGCAGCCTTCCCGGCGTTGGTGGACTCGAATCTCCTGGCAGCGAAACGACCGGACTGCCGCAGTATGGGACGCGCAAGGGTGGACGACATGGCGAAGATGACACGAACTCTCAGGCAATTCGCGAACACAGCCCGGAGTGCAATTGACGAGGTGCGGGAGGGCGGTGGGATAGAAGGGGTCGTCGTTGTCGTTGTTGTCGTCCGGACGGATGGATTCGGGTCTGGGGAAAGGGTAAAAAAAAACACTCAAAATGGAACCTTTCGATATTCCGATCCTGTTCAAATGCATTCGGCTGTCAAAAATTCGGTCCCAGTGTTTCCTGGCGGAAAAACCCGATCCGAGCTTGGACCCTCCGGTGGGACCCATAGTTATGCATTGGCCAATCATATAACACGCTCTCGCTAATGCTATGTAAGTAAGTACCTGCCTACCTCCATACTGCTACCTCAAGTACCAGACAGCTACAGCTCTTACTTAGTAAGTACTTACTTAAGTACTTACCTACATAATGTCTATAGCTGCACATATACTAAGTAAGTAGGTAGCCGTGCATAGCGCTGACCTTAGATAGGCATGTTCACTATGGATCTTGATAGGCAGATTAAGTAGGAGACAGTTTACTACTTTTTTTTCTTCCTATTCCTTGTTTCTCAGATATCTATCCCATCCACACACCTTGCTGTTACCTATATAGTACCTAACATAGAGAGACAAATCCAACCTCTACTCCAAACAAATAGTGCTCTAGCATATCGACTAACTAATTGACTGACTAACATATAAGCACATGCGGTATCGCGGCATAGGTAGCCCTCTATCTAGCCAGCCTGGCTACCTGATCTCGCCATATCCAAGCATCGAATACTTAAAGGGTCCCAGTACGCTCATGAAATGAGCCATCGGGCGGATGGCAACCGACCTATGTGCTATCAACACTAATCGGCGCTCTGTATTAGGATCTTGATGGCTCCCGTCTTCGGGTCTGCCGCAGTATTGAAGGCCTCTATGGCATCTTCAAGTTTGAACCGATGGGTGACCAGTTTCGAGAGCTGAACTACGCCGTTCTCAACCAGCCGGATGGCCCGGGGCCACGTGTTGCTGTACCGGTACTGGAATTGCAAATCTACTTCCCGTGTGCTGCAGCGCATGAAGGGGAAGTTGATCTCGTTTTTTCCCACTCCAATGACGAACACTTTACCCCCAAACTTAACTGCCCAGATGGATGCTGCAATGCTGCTCTCGACACCGGTGCATTCCATGGCTACGGCTGGCTCGATGCCGCCGAAGGACGCCACAATGGCTTTAGCAGAGTCCTCGGCGCTCAACCGTTCCACCTTGTGTGTTATCACTGACGGGCACAACTCCTTGGCGAACTTGAGTCGCCCTTCATCGATATCGGTGATCACAAGCGGGCAAGCGCCAGCAGCTTGACAGCATAGCAAGGTGATCAATCCAATGGGGCCGGCACCACAAACGAGCACTGGGTCGCCGAGCTTGATCCCAGATCTCTGCATCCCCGCGAGAGCGACACTAAGGGGTTCCAGCATTGCCCCGTTCTCATACGACATGTTCCCGATCTTGTGGCACCAGATAGCAGGATGGTTCACGTATCTCCTCAACAGGCCGGGCACCGGTGGTGTCGATAAGAACTCGACGTTTTCGCAACCATTGTACCGACCGGTCAGGCAGGGCTCGCAGGCATTGCAGATGACGTGTGGTTCTATGGCAACTCGATCTCCAACTTTCAAGCTTGTTACTGAAGGGTGCACCGCGATGACTTGGCCTGCCGATTCGTGTCCTAGGATGTGATCTCCTTCTACAATCATGGGCCCGATGCATCCTGCATGCCAGAAATGAACGTCGGATCTGCAAGAAAGGGTTAGCTAAAGCTTGGATGCGCCCAAGGAATAAGAAAAAGGGTTGCCTGACCCGCATATTCCAGTGCTCTTGACGGCAATGGTCACCTGGCCAGGTTTTAAGGCATCGCCCTTCTGTACGCTCTCGAGCGTGGGCTCTGCTTCGCTTATCCACAAATCATGCTTGGGATTTGTGAAGATGCCGATGTTGGCCTTCGACGGCTTCACAATCGTCTCGACGGCAGTCTGGCTCATGTTGGAGAAATGAGGACGGTAGGGCGAGTAGATAACGACGAGGGGAATATGAAGAGAGCGAAGTGAAAAGAGAGTTTCACCCAAGCAGTAGGAGGGGAACAACGCAGAAGAAGAAGAGGGGCACTGCCCATTATATTTGATCACGATCCCCTTGGCCTCAGGGCGGCCCAAGGCGTTGGACTACTGGACTACCCTTGCCCTCTCTTCTGGACCATTTATCGTCCAGGCCCATCCTGCACTCCGACCAGCTGACTGGATAATTTTCCTGAACCTGGTTTGCTGTGTACCTACTGGCTCGCAGACCAATGGCCAGTCGCTTCGCGAGATAGTTCTTGTGCCTGTACGAGGGCGTGTGGGGTGGAGATGGGAGGAGAGACTTTGAACATTCGGACGCTTTAAGTCCGACTTTGATGGGGGTGGTTAGGGGGGCTAGAGGGGGTATGGGGTACTACCACCCGGGTGGAGGAGGGTCAATCCTTTGCCGCACCAATTAGTAGTGTAGCTGGTACCTGAGGAGAGAGATCTCCAACGAAAGGGTTATCATGGTGGAGACTCGTCGGCTATCTAGTAGAAAATTGGGCACCTTCACCTCGCCCCGTATGTACGAGATTAATCCATAGGTGTCCTAGCGGAGAATTTAGCGCCGGGTCTCGGTCTAGAGGTCGCATTAGGCGCGGTTGCGCATAGCTTGTTCAAGGGACCCCTTTTTAAACCGATATCGTATATACTAGGTTAAGTATATACCTATCTATGTATGTAGGTAGGGAGGTGTTTTATATGACTGGAATGCCCGGAGTAGTATGTAGATGTAAGTATTAGGTATCAGAATAACAGGGAAATATTCACGTATTACTCAAGTGAAACTGCTAGGTATAGCATAGGACCTAAGGTTAGGTCAGAGCTTAATCCTAGCAACTTGAGATGACCTCTAAAGTTGCGTTATTCTATGTTGATCACGTCTGGTTCGACTAGTCTAGTATAAATAGGATGGTTGACAGGGAGACACAATACAGGAGGAAGAAAGAGAAAGCAACCTATCCTATGTTTTCCCGAATCGATCCCCGACTCTTGGCTTATCAGGACATGTTCATAAGAGAGACATGGGGAAGATATGACAACCTTCTACATTGAAGATATAGGATAAATCCGAAATGGCACACTCCGGTAGCCACCAACGAAAAGCCCTAGGTACCTACCGCCTCAAAGTGCCAAGTCAGGATCGAACTCCCAGCGCAAGCCAAACCAAACATCAACATCCTCACCATCGCCAGCATGTCATCTAGTGTATGTCAAGGGGGTACGACACGGCGCGGTTGCTCCCGCACACCGCCTCCCCGTACGATTTCCTGGTTCTGGACATGCGGCCGCCTGTGGTCCCGAGCGATGTGAATATCCGCAAACATATCGTTGCTGTGGTCGGGAGGGGCCAGCACTCATCCCAGTCCCTGTAGTACCTATACTTCATGGTCCGGCACCCCACCAGAGGTCCTCGACCTTCTCGTAGCTCTCAGAGAGTTATGCCCAGGTCACATGCCATCCGGACGCGGACTCCAGAAGCCTTCACCCGCCCCGTGTCAGTCGGCTGTGTGTCCTGCTTCCGTAGAGAGGAGGTGGGCGCAGGAGGGGCCATATAGAAGACGATCGCGCTCTTCACTAGGTATATGGGTATCGAGTGCTGTGGCTTCGCGGTATGCTGAGGCAAAATATGTGGAAAGGGGATACCTAAGGTCAGCGGCCGGCGCGTGCAGGTGTCTCGCCGTCTGAAAGCGAGGCCACAGTAGGTAGCCTTGTTCTGTGCGCTAGACTGGAATACACTCATCCGATTTATGTGGATGTTGATGGGTAGGATCGGGCTCTTCGTAGTACCTACTGCTCAGCATGGTACTTGATGGGAGACCACAGTTAGCTTCTTTGCGCCCTTGGAGCTCCTAGGTAGGTGGTGTTAGGATACCTTGTTCACAACCATATCGATGTCCCATATACCTAGAGTCGATGGTTCCTCTGTAATTATCCACGGAGCGAATTTGCTGTTCTGGAGACCGAGACACTTTTACTATAAGCCAACTTCTGTTTGGGAGACTTATGAACTAGATACGCGAGACTTTAAGGCACCAAGTCCATATTCCTTGCTCTAGGTTTCTCAGAAGATGCAGCAGGAGGAAATGAGAGGGGGGACATACGCTACTAGTATGACGGAAAATAGACGATGACAGAATGTAGGATAGGGAGATCACTGAATGTACTCGTAGGGCGGGATTGATATACTCTTTCTTCATCTGCGTGCCCCCCACCACCCCGAGTCGTTCGCGCATATGAGCATCATTTAAACCTATGACCCCCATATTGACCGATGTGCCTTAGTTGCGTTGGCATAATCAGTGACGTTGCTCGTCTTGATAGTTTCCAGCATGCCTTATCCCACCCATTGCGCTATTTAGATAGATCAACACTGAATATCACGAGGAGCCTAGCAAAGACTTACATAATTTCGATCTTACCTTGCGACAGACTAGAAGAACTACACATGTAACTAACAACTACCTAACTCAAGCTACCTGTAAGACCGTTACTTATGCCTACGCTTGCTTCATTCCCTTGAGAGGTACCTACATACCTACCACCATGTACTCACTGCATGATTTAGAGCACCACCCGCAACACTTACCATTAACTCCGTGTCATACGAGGGGCCTCTCTTAAGCCTGTCATGTGTCGTAAATGCCTAGTCGGCACGTTATGAAAAGCCTTGCTACTGCCGTTTGCTAGTTGCAATTTTCTAGCTCTTTATCTTTTAGTCTCTCTTAGTCCTATAACTTGACTGCATCTGAGTTGTTTGGTTGTGCGCGACACTTTGGTGTCGTAACGGAACGCACCTAAGTTATATATATAGTAAGAGAGATAGTAACAGTACTTGAAAATATTTTTTATTATAACACCGCCTTTTAAATGAAGTCATTTACCTATATACAAATAAATACGTAGGTACCTAGATATAGAAATATTAAAAAATATCAATAAGAAAAAATTTTCTTTTTTTTATAAGAGTAACTTTTAGAGTACCCCTGGTAGGTATGTAAGTAATGTACTGTGTATGAACAGCGGCTGGCAGTACATTATTATATAGCTTAAGTTGCGGAACTTTCTTTCACATGACTCTGTGGCGCAATTGGTAGCGCATCTGATTCCAGTCCAGAAGGTTATCCGTTCGAGTCGGGTCAGGGTCAATTACATGTTATTCCTACCTAACCAAGGTAGCAATAACTTTTTTTTGCACACACCTTTCAATTTTTATTTCCCATAAATAAATTCTTACCTTTTTCACAGTTTCTCAATGTGAACTTCGGCGATATTCTTGGCACCCGTGGGCGTTGATATTGCTACGGAAAAGTGTGATAAGGATAGGTGCAGAGGCTACTGAGGTCCTGTCAGATCAGAGACGAAGTTCTCCAAAGACCAAAACAGACGCTACGGAGGCAGGAGGTTACACTACCTACGTAGGTAGTACGGGCCTAGGTAGGTAGTAGGCACGTATAGCCGGCGACACGGACTCCCCACATGACAATTGCAACTCTCGAAGGAAACAGGGCTGGCGCTAAGATTTGGCGCTAATACCTGCCTGGCCTAGCAAGGCAAGCAAGGGTAACAAAGTCTATGCACGGACCATCTATGACTACACTAAGTAAGTGTATCCAGGTAGGCATTCAAGATCTCTCTAGGAAAGGAAAAAAGAAAAGAAAAAAAAAAACCATCAACGCTCCACAGCAAAAACTTTTCAACCACTTAAACCTGCAGCACAAGAAGGCTGCAGGCTGCATCCACTCACTCAATTACTGCCACTCACTCACTCCCTTAAAGAGCAGAAGGGAGAGAGAAAAAAAAGGGAAGAAAATTACGAAAATACGAAGAATACATAAACGAAAAAGGGACAAAGATACCTAAAGGAATTAAAAAAAAGGAGAGGAAGAAGACTACATGAGAGAAGATCTATCTCTCTTATCTCGCTCAAACCCGTCAGATACCTACCTACACCACACGAAGCACTCACCAGCTTCACGTGCCAATCTCCCGCCAAGATGAAGTACGTGCTTGTTAGCGGTGGTGTCATCAGCGGCATTGGAAAAGGTATCGTAAATATAATATATATATCCTCCTACCAATCTCTTGAATTTACAGGCTTGACTAACGAAGTGACTTATAGGCATAATAGGTACGCTGCTACTTGCGATGGTTTCGGCCCTGTTGTACCCCACGCTCATCAGGCTCTTACTTACGGATATGCTATTTATCAAGCCTCTTCTTCCGGACTTCTACTCAAGACCACTGGTCTTAAAGTTACGGTATGAGTTGCCCGTTCTCTCTCACGTGTTGTAGCCTTTCGTTCTTCGTGCTGACATTGAATTGGCTACTAGGCAATCAAGATTGACCCCTACCTCAACGTAGATGCTGGAACCCTAGGTCCTCTCGAGTAAGTGGGGTAGTTGCATGGTTATGTACATGTCGCAGCACCGACTAACTATCTTTGCTTCCCCTAGGCATGGAGAATGCTTCGTTCTGAAGGTGACTCTTAACCGTCCTACTCTCTCAAGCCGTGTTATCATGACTATGGCGCTGACCCTTCCTAGGATGGAGGTGAATCTGACCTTGACCTCGGAAACTATGAACGTTACCTGGGTCTCAATCTTACCAATGAGAACAACATCACCACTGGCAAAATCTACAAGTACGTCGCTTTTCATACCGGCCCTCTAGAGCTTCTCTTCACTAACATCGCCCTTACCCAAGGGCCGTCATTGAACGTGAACGGAAAGGAGACTATCTAGGTCGTACCGTCCAGGTTGTTCCTCATATAACCGATGCTATCCAGGACTGGATCCAGCGAGTTGCCCGGATTCCTGTTGATGACAGTGGCGAGGAGCCTGATGTCTGTATTGGTTGGTGCTACTCGAACCCCTGAAGTTTCCTTGTTCCTAACCTATTCGCTTCTTAGTTGAGCTGGTATGTCCAATGGCGCCTGTTGCCAGGCAGCTAAACAGACTCCCATGTCTTCATCCCTATATCACCATGTCTAACTCACTTCTACCAGGGTGGCACCGTCGGCGACATTGAGAGCATGGCTTTCGTCGAGGCATTGACCCAGTTCCGCTACAAGGTGGGCAAGGGAAACCTGATTAACATCCACGTTTCCTACGTGCCCATAATCCACGGGGAAGAGAAGACCAAACCTACCCAGCACGCGATCCGGCAAATGCGAAGTGCGGGCTTGATTCCAGACCTAGTATGTGCCTCATTATTTTGCTTAACTAATGACTAACAGCTTGGTTAGATTGCTTGCCGTTGCGAGCGTCCTCTTGATGACGCTACTATGCAGAAAATCGCTCGGAGCTGCCAAGTCGAAAACAAGCAAGTTATCACCGTTCGGGACATAGAAACGATTTATCAAGTACCACTACTACTTGAGGAGCAAGGTCTTCTCGACCGCCTCCGTGAGGGTTTGATGCTAGACCAAGTACCACCCCCGCCAACCTTAGTTGAGAAAGGCTCAAGCTTGTGGAAGCTTTGGAAGAAGACGGTTGTCACGAAACCCCACCTAGACCCAGTCAATATTGCACTAGTCGGCAAATATATTGCTCTACCTGACAGTAAGCACCTACGCATGCTTTCTTTGGGCACCCCATCCCTTACCTCAGCCAAAAAATCTCAGGCTTTCAAGAAGAAACTAATCATGTTATAGGCTATCTTTCGGTGATCAAAGCCCTGGAGCATTCAGCCATGAAGTGCAACCGTAAGCTTAACTTGATATGGATCGATGCTGAACACCTCGAGGATGCCACATTGCGGAGCGATCCAACTACGTACCACAGGGCCTGGTCTCAGCTGACCATCGCTTCCGGATGTAAGTAGTTCCTCGTTCCCAATGTTTTCCTAAGACGAACAAGACAATGTCGAGCGTTTAGCCATAACCATCCTCAGTATATTAACATATATATTCCAATGCAGGTCTCTGTCCGGGTGGGTTCGGTGGTAGAGGAGTGCCCGGAATGGTCAAGGCTGCCAAGTGGGCCCGTGAGTGCAGTACCCCTTACTTGGGCATCTGTCTTGGGATGCAGGTCGCTGTTATTGAAGCAGCACAGAGCCTTTGCGGTTACAAAGATGCTACGTCGGAGGAATTTGACCCCCAAGCCCAGCATCCAGTTATTATCTTTATGCCAGAGGGATCAAAAGAGATCATGGGTGGCACAATGAGACTTGGTACAAAACTAACTCACTTCCAAACTGGAAGCGAATGGAGCAAGCTCAGAGCCTTATACGGAAACTCCACAGTAATGGAGGAGCGGCATAGACATCGTTACGAGGTGAACCCCGCATATATTGGGGAGCTCGAGAAAGCCGGACTGAATTTCATTGGCAAGGATGAGACGGGCAACCGGATGGAAGTCGTTGAGCTAAAGGACCATCCCTTTTTCGTGGGAGTGCAGGCACATCCTGAGTTCACCTCGCGTGTCCTTGCCCCGTCACCTACATACCTCGGCTTCGTGGCTGCCAGCGCAGGGTGCCTTGAGGAGGTGATCCAGGAGATCCGCCACCAGGAGAAGCATGGAGATAAACTCGTAAACGGAGTGAGTGAGAACACTCACTTCTAAGATAGATGCATAGGGATGGGTAGTTTCTAGTAAGTTACAACTTAGGTTTTAGACCAGTTCTATGTGGAGATGATGTAAGTTATCCCATGGAACGACTAGGGGGAGCATAAATTCCGATGGACAAACAAAGTATCTGTCGGCCATCACTAGGTTAGATACTTTGCTGCGGTGGCTTGAGAATCACTGGGTATCACATGATGTGGCAGGGTAGCCACGAATTCTTATGCATCTAGATCATTAGTTTCTGTCAGGTTTTCATTCCCACTCGGAGACTTATAAGTGTTATAATTGCTTTAGATATAGAAGAAGCTCAATGGGCATCATTAGCAATAGTTACACACTAGTCAGTCCATGATCAGCTTAAATAAGAAACAAAAAATATCCATCCCCTCCCCTATTGGTAGAGGGTAAAGAAAAATAGATGTTTTTGAAGTTTGTACCTATTTGACCTGTCATCGATTGCCATCCACTCACCCACCCTTGCTTGCTATTCATCCTGATATAACGGTTGGAAACTTGTATGGCTTCGCGTTCTCCCCAGCCTCTCCCTCCCCCCCCCCCCCCCTCTCTCTCTGTGTGTGTGTGTGTGTGTCCGACCACCCACCCACAAACTGGGCGAGAGGTTCTGTCGTAACGGGGATGATAAAATCGCAGGTACCTAACTACCACGGACCCTTTATTTTATCTATTAGACTAACCTAGCCTAGGTATCTTGAATTGATGTCGTACAGCTCATCCATCCATCCCCTCACGTGATCGCCACCGGGGAAAGGAGAGCTCCTGTCCGTTTTCGGGAAACTTCACACACACCAACCCCCCCCAAAAAAACAAAGGAAAACCAAGGTGAAATAGATTGTTACCAAGAGTCTCAGCCACTCCGCCAAGGCGGTTTCAGCAAGTACCTAACATAAATCCTTTCCTTGGCTGTATGTATGTATGTATATGTATGTATGTATCTTCATTCTAGCTTGGTACTTAGAGGCCATGTTTTGTTTGAGGTTAGGTAGCCCAATAGATCACAACAAAAACCCTCTTCGCCGAATTTTCCTTCCACGTGGGTTTCTAAGCATATATGTATGTATTGTGTTTATATAATTGAGAGTGGTATCAAATCAAATAATGCGTGGCTGATCCTGAAACTCTTATTTATACCTCAAGTAGGCCGGACATGATGTTGACTACAATGGATTTTTCATATAAGAAGGGGAAGACAGTGACGCATATGTTTTCTATCAGCTGCCCTTGTGTCGCTGCATGTGCTGGAGTACAATATAAGGGGTTATCACGATCTGTATGCAAATAATGGAAGAGGGGGGCCTGGTAAGTAGACATGTTATAGCTAGTATGAAAACAGCCAGACCTCCTATGCGGCGTCTCCTGTCACACGATTTACGTGATTTGCTTGCGACACCTAGGAGCGCTATATATCTCCAATTAGGTACGACGAGGTGACTCGTCCAGCAACAAAGGTTGAATCCATCCACTACTCCATCGAGGCTTCGGAAGCTACCTATGAGTTTGTTGTTTCAATAGGGGTATTGACCTGCGTTTGGTAAATGTCCGAACTAGGAATAAAAAACTGAACAATCGAATCACGACGGCTGAGCTAGGTAGAACCCGGCATGGTAGGGGTTGTCCATGGTACCTGCCCGGGTGTGTCCGAGCCCACTCACATAGGGACTTCCCAGGCGGAACCGTCGACGGAGGATTAATCGGAGCTGTCGGGAACACGGCCCTAGAGGCGGTGGTCACCCCTATTTATCCGGCGATCGGCACGGCCAAGAACATCCCACGGTGGTGGACGGCCAATCATCAAATACTCGGCACTCGCCGACCGATGATCGTTCAGGGTGCGATGCAGTAGATGAAGCAGACGCTAGAGATCCAGGTTGAGAAGGAGGCTGGATGAAATGGCCTTTGCCATGAGTGGTGGTGCTGCAGTGCAACCGTCGAGGTTCGACTACGAGTTCTGTTGATGTGTACGTAGTCCAAGGCCAGTGACCTGTTTTGCGAAAGGAATAGGCCAATTCCACATATACGTCTCGTTTAGGTATCCCGGTTGCCCTTGTGTTGATCAACATGATGACCTTCTTGGCCAATATGGCTGAATTCCTGGCCCGTGTCAAGTTTAGTTGTAAGAAGAATATGGTGGAGTTGCCTGAGACGTATAATGAGGAGATATGTCGACTTTCGATAAGTGATTTAACTCGAATATCTTAGATATGTGATCTCCTCGAAAGCTCTGTATAGCCGTCAGCAAAAATGAATGGATCGGGGGTTAGGCGCATAATTAATATCTATATATCAATATTGACTTCATCTCTCCTCCTAAGTGCTCGAACAGCAACGTCTCTAGAAGATGCAAGCATATCAACAAAGCAATGCATCGTAGATGTCCCGGCAGCCGCACAGCGCGATACGAAGCTGAGATGTCCATCACTCGTCGATGATGGAGTCGGTCAAAACCCCGTCGACTGGTCGCCCTGGACGCACCCACCGGAGTGCCTACAAGCGGAAGACGAATCGGCTCAAAAGTTTTGTGTATTCACCAACTCGCAACAGGGGAACCAGGGCATCAGTATCATTACGAAGCCCGAGACCGCCGCGAAGAGTGTCGAGCTATTAAACGACCAAGGGCTTTGGCGCACCCGACTATTCACGAACGACACCGAGCCGGCATACACAATAGCTGAAACGCCTCCCAAAGGGAAAGGGGTTGTTGCGACACGTCGGATTTCCCGCTCTGAAGTGATCAGTAAGCTATCCTAGAATCGACTTCTGGACATCCTTTCAGTCTCGAGGAGCCTTCATTGTCTATTTCTTTGCCAATCCCTCCTGTTCTCCTTTAAAGGAAAACGCACGTGTTCGTTTGGCCAACTCATTTGTAGTGACTGATTGGGCCTCCTTGATTCTTGACTTATCCTTCCCGAGTTCGGTGAGGAGGTCACGAGGATACGAACTTCTACATCGAGCTGCAGACCAGCTTTCAGATCCCGACAGAGTGCTTCAGCTGGCCAGAAGCAGCACTATAGCGGCGGATATAGGTAAGCGGATTGAAGAGGCGTTCATTGCCCCGTATACCCCATCTCAGAAGGGGGGTTTAAGTGATCTCATTTCTCAGATTACAATCGCTGACTCCTCTCTAAAGTGGAGGATGTACTGAGAACCAATGCATTTTCGTATCCGCTGGCGGACGAGCCTCATATGGCAGTATATCCAGATGTTTCCGTGAGTCGGTACACATGCCACCACGGTGACGCGAAAGTACTCACACAGACTATCAGAGAATTAATCATGAATGCAAGCCAAAGTATGCCAGCGCTCTCACACAACATGCTGCGAGGCTAACTGGGGTCTCCAGTGCGTATGTGCGATTCAGCACATCAAATTTCAGGGTCAGCATTATTGCTACAAGGGATATTAGCGAAGGAGAAGAGATAAGCATAAGCTGTACGGCATGAAAAGAAGAAGAAGACGAAGAAACCCCCTAATCTCCAGCACCGGCCCGTGTCTCCTGTTGCTAACAAACACGTTTACCCTAGACATCCCGGTCAACCACACGCGCGCCGAACGCCAGGCCGCGCTGAAGAGGTGGGGGTTCGACTGCGAATGCAGCCTCTGCACGGCATCCAAGGCCGAAGTGGCGGCGTCGGACTACCGGCGGGAAAAGATAGCGGAGAGGCGCCGGCAGGTGATGGAGGCGGTGGAGGCGCGGGACGGCACCAGGGCGGTCAGGCTGACGGCGGAGGTGCTCGACCTCCTGCGCGCGGAGGAGCTGCAGTCGCTCTACGCCTCGCAGTACGAGATCCTCGCGCGCCTGTACTGGAAGGCCGGCGACGCCGAGACGGCGACGAAATACGCGCGCACCTGGCTGGAGACGCTCGAGGATCAGGGGTATCTGGAGCCGGGCCCGGACAATCTGCCAGCGCTGTTGGAAACCTTCTCCAGCTAACTAACGAGTTGTACAATTTTCTAGCGAGGCTGGGATTGGGCGATGGCATCCCCGCGAACGAAAAAAAAAAAGAAAATGCTATTGTATATTAGGTGTTGGAGATTCTGATAAGAGAGATGGATGGACGGGGGTTGTCTTCGGAGAAAAGTCGAGGTTACCTACATATGCAATTAAGTCACTAACTAATATGCAATATACGGGCTAGTATCTGTTAGCGGATATGAGTGCGGGCATGTACTTACCCGGGTAGTCAGATATGTACAGCATTAATCCCTCTTGCCAATCGCCCGTTACATAGGTATTTACCTACCTACCTACTTACAAAACTCAACCCAATCCTTTAAGAAATAAAATAAAAAGGGGGAGGACACTCCCGCTAGTTCCATCCACTCAGCCATGGCCAATCCCCAGCCTTTGTTCCCACCAGAACTCATCCCCGAAGACGTAGCTCGCTCCCTGCCCGATGGTTTCCTCATCCGCCCGTTGGCGAGAGACGACTATGGCAAGGGGTTCTTCGACTGCCTGCGAGTGCTCACCTGGGTCGGCGAGCCTGCCGAGTCCGACTTCACCGCGCGTTTCGACGAGATGGTCGAGGCGAAGGGCACCTATTACTTTCTCGTGATCGAGCACGGCGGGGGCAGCATCGTCGGGACCGGTTGTCTCGTCGTGGAAAAGAAATTGTAGGTACGTCCCTCGCAGCCCCCCTGATAAGGAGGAGGAGGAGGTTTATCGCCATCGCGGCGGGGGGGGAGGGGGGGAAGGGGCTCGTACTACATAGGTACTTAGTTCTTATGTGAGGTATAATAACGATGATAATAATAACAGTATCCATAACCGCGCCCTCTGCGGCCACGTGGAGGAGATCGCGATCGCCAAAGAGCACCAGGGAAAGGGCCTCGGGCTGAAGATGATAAAGGCCCTGGATGCGGTGGCGGCGAAGGTCGGCTGCTCCAAGAACATACTTAACTGCGGACCGCGGAACGAACCGTTCTACGTCAAGTGCGGGTACCAGAACACCGGGATAGAAATGTCGCATCACTTTGGAGACCGGGGAGGCGATGGCTCGTCGTAGGGAGTACCTAGCGGTTGAGAGATGGGATGGAAGAGACTGGTAGTACCTATTGACCTAGGTTAGGTAGGAACCGTATACCTACATAGGTATGTAGTTGATGTTAGGTAGTGGAAACTTACACCCATCATCCCTGAACCTGGCTTTGTTGACTGACATAATAAGTAAAGCGCTATTACCATTACCTATATAACATCAATAGAGAGATAGATGAGGACGTTATTCTCTCACGCTAGTCCTGCTCACTCCTTATGTATGTCAATAAGTAGATATGATAGGAACCTGACATCGAATAAGCGCAATTAGCTAGGCACATAGGGCAACCAGGGCTTGATGAAGGCAGTTGAAACAGCGATGAAGCCTACGTATCACAATTGAGACGGAGAAATCATGCCTATTGATATAAAGGCTCTCGACTGATGACTTGCATGGTTAAGATACAATCAACAAGTCCACGACTTACCGATAAGCTTAAAGCAAGAGACTAGACATCAATTAATAGAGGCGATATATATATATATTTCAATACTGCTACTAGACCAATTGTCGAACATGCGTTAGTAGTATAAAGAGTTCCGATGAAAATACCTAGTGTTAGAAACGTTGTGTGCAGAGGGAGGGAGAGCAAGATTGGCTACACATATATGTACCAGACATAGATGAAGGGGTGGGTTTGTTCCGTATACCTAGGTATGTATGCATTAGAAATATACCTAGGTACTTATGTAAGTATCAATATTATTTAGACTAGCTACGATTGATGTATGTATGTAATTGCATTCACAATGTACATACATTCCTAGATTAGGTAGATGCTCGAGAGACCTAAGAACTTGATTATACATAGATAGGTACAAAGTTGTGGCCTGCTCTGGGCGGGCCAACCATAGCCAATCGACACTTCGGTTCCTTGCATTCGGAGCATATTTGATGGCTCACAGGGTAGAATATAGTGCTGTAATGCAGCCTGGCAGGGCGCAGAATGAACGGTAACGCAATTTAGGTACCTACCTATTAAGAAGTTGCATCATTGGCGCAGATGGCCTGGTAATAATCTCATGGGATTACAGGAACGAAAGCCAATGGGACGAAAGCGTTCTGAGCCTCACACATGTAAGTGGTTTCAGGGTTCACGATTGGCAATTGGCGGGGTACATTGATATCGAGGTAGGCAATAAGTAGTATTTCGTGAGAAAGGTAGTTGCCGGTCTATGTAAGTAGGGTATCTAAGGTATTGGGGTAGGTAAAGTCTAGAAGCCAAAGTGGTAATGATAGTAGAGAATCCGTCCGCCCATAACCGAGATCGACAAGCCGTAAGTCTTATACATGTACATGAGTAAGTAAGTAGGTAAGACTACTTACTAACTTAGGTGATTAACCTAGGTAGTAAGCATGTACTCCAAAGGAAAACAAACAAGAGCCGTTCTCCTTTTATCCAACTCCCAAAACGCCCATATTACCCAGATAGTGTGTATAAGTTATACATTAAAATGATTTATTCGTGCTGAGATGGCGATATATATTCTCAGCGCCGCGATGGCGTTTTCGAGCTGCTCTTCTCGCTCTTTGGCTTTCCGTAACCTGGGTGTGGATCATTGACGTCGTAACCGCTGCTGTGGTGGTTCAACACAACGACCTCTCTCTGGCCAGAGGTGCGGGTTACCGAGTTTCCAAGGAAGTCCTCTGTAGAGTCTGGGTTAGCTGCTGCTGCTGCTTCTT
Source organism: Biscogniauxia sp. FL1348 (assembly GCA_022544895.1). NCBI lineage: Eukaryota > Fungi > Ascomycota > Sordariomycetes > Xylariales > Xylariaceae > Biscogniauxia > Biscogniauxia sp. FL1348. Next base: position 141,021 of record JAJNNV010000062.1, on the reverse strand, counting down.
CCCATAACGTGGACCGGGGAGAAGTAATAAACGTACTGCTTGTGTAAGAGCGGAAGGTGTCTCTCTGGACATTGCGCGAGGCGTCACGAGAGCTTGAAGAGTTCAAGTAAGTTCCCGAGCTCGAATGGGTACTGCCCCTCGACGCCATGGTGGACGTTGAAGTGGAACGGTTGTTGACGACGTTGACAGGGTATCTTGATGAATGGTGGTTGCCAGTGGTGGTGCTCATGGTGGACTAGTGTGGTATGTGGTAGACAGGTGACAAGGCAGGGTTATATAACGAGCAGTTGAGTCAAGGACTTGTGGTGATATGGGATGAGGTAGTTGATAGATAGGCAGTTGGCTAACTGGGTAATTGATGTTTGCGATGGTGGAATAGAGTGGGAGGAGAGACAGGAGACGAAGGCGAAAGGTCTGTCTTTTATAACATGGAAAAGACATAACAGATATAATACTTAGTTTGAGAGTATATGTACCAGACTTTACCTTAGTTAGCTACGTCAAGTCAGGTCAACTACGAGCAACATCGAACTGAACAATATGGACAAACACAGCTTTGGGGGTAGGACAGGGGCGGCGATGACAAGCCAGCCACTTCACCGGCCTGACAGCCCTAGGCAGACTTTCCAGAGTGGTTTCGAGAGTTGAGATGGCATACCGAAACAGGGTAGTGACTCATGTTGCCTTAGGCAGGTAGATGTCCTTGCCTAGTTTAAGACGACATGGGAAATAGAGAGAAGAAGAAGACAAAAAAAGAAAGAAAGAAAACTGTCGAAAGAGGGACGGGGAACCAGAGGCCACCATGGGGATATGCTGAGTGCCGAATCTGGTTCTTCACAGCATAGGCAGAGTTCGTCTGATGACTACAAAGTGGGGACCTGACCTTTGGGGGCAGGGGAACCATCAGGCAGAAAATAAAAGTTGAGGTGAAGTAAAGATGTAGGTAAGTACTACGTAGGTAAGTTTGGTATATTAGAATTGTTATGTTTAGTCCTGCTCGGTGAAAAGAAGGCAGTGCTTTTTGGGGTTTTGTTTCCCCTTTCCTTACCCATCTTGCTGTTGTGGTGGTGGTGGTGGTGGTGGTAGTGGTGGCTGAAATATGGGAAGATGATAGGTTACCAGTAACATGCTAACCCTGTAGCTGAGGCGGAGGTCTTTAGTAGTAGTAGGTATTGAGTGTTGCGAATTGAGAGACCGATGGAGTTGGGGCTGATGTTGAAGATGCATTTTGTTCTTCTTTTAATTTGGGAACTTAGGGGTTCGGCAAAATAGTATTGAAAAGGGAAATAAAATCAAGAGAGAGAACTAAACATAGGTTGACATTGATAGGACCCGTGCCGCATTCGTTGATATACGTTGATGTACACCAGGAAATAAATCATCTGTAGTATTACCTAGGTATATGCAGGGTCCTGCACAGCACAGCTTGGCTCTGCTAGGGTAGGCCAATTCGGTATTCATTGGCTGGATGGCGAGGGTTAATCCCACGCGGGTGGTAATTGGGGGCTTCACTTTCTGCCTGCCAGTCATTCGGAGAAGGTTATATGACTGACTGACTGACTTTAGGTTGTGACCAACCTATGGTAACCATGGGGAGGAAAAGGCCCCAGGGGAGGGGAGGGGGCTGCATACCTATGTAGGTACACACATAGGTAGCACCTTTCAGGTCTAGGTCCAAACCTCCCCCCAAACCCGTGTCTACCTAGCATCTAGCACATTCTTTTGACCTAATATTTCGGTGAAAGGTATAGGTAAAAAGGCGCGCCTTACAAAGACCTACCTACCTACTAGGCAGGTACTGGTTAGATAGACGAAGTCCTGTGGCGCAGGCTAAAGTCCTATCGAACATGGCCCAGCCCGTACAGACTGTTATATGCATGCTCGTGTATATATCTACCTTCAATTGAGTCATAACGGGGTTTCCAGCTGCTGGCTATTTATTTACCTACATAGGTATACATGTATTAAGTATTTGCTAGATCTTATCAAGTCAGGTACTTATTTACATAGCGTTCCCCTTAGGTTAGGTGAATTATCCATTGGCTAACAAAGCTGGTCGGCTACCAACGGGGTTGCCGTGATTGGTACACTACCGATACCTACCTACATACCTAGAAAGTACTTATAGCTGGTACTTAGGTAGTTATGTACATCAAATAGTAAGTAGATCCAATATGGAAGTTTGGAAATGGAAGGCTCATCTATCGTCTGTGGCTGATAGGTATGTAGTCATGATGGTTGCGCAGAAGGTACGCGGGTACCACCTAGGTGTGTAGGTAAGGTTACATATGTACCTACAAAATGTCCACTGTAGGTACTTGGCCCCACACAACAGGATTTCAGTCATACCGACCGGCAGCTGTCAACCAGCTGCTGCCAGTGGTAGACCCCATACCCCTGCAAGAGCTAACTTTGGGAAAGTATGGATACACGCAGAGCATGCGTGGCTACTCTGTGGTCTTCGTACCAACCTCAGAATTACTTAGGTTACTGTAATTCTTTGGATCGACTACTCTCCTCGCTTTTGTACCTACTTCTCCTCTCCCTCTCCTTTGCCCCCTTTCGTATCAATTCGTCCCCGAGAAAACCTTTCAACCACCAACAGCACCATCTGCCATCTACATTTGCAATCCAATTCCACCTGCCAAGATGCGTAGCCTGCTCCTTTCCCTGTCTCTCGTGGCCTCTGCTGCCGTTTCTGTTCTAGCCGCCAGCGAGCCCGAGCTTAAGATTGATACCACCCTCGCCGTCGAATGCGATCGAAAGACCAAGTCTGGAGACTTCATCGAGGTACACTATAAGGGCACTCTTGCTTCGAATGGCAATAAATTCGATGCCAGCTACGACAGGAACAAGCCTTTTGGCTTTCAACTCGGCGCTGGTCGGGTCATCAAGGGGTTTGTCGAGCTCGAGCCCCCTGCAGCCGTTTTCTAGACTCTGACATATGTGTAGATGGGATCAAGGGTTGTTGGACATGTGCATCGGAGAGAAAAGGCAAGCCGGCCCCCATCATACAACTGTAGACGGGCTTGAAGCACGAACTGAGCTGACGGTTGCACCAGGACTCTTACCGTCCCCCCCGAACTAGGATACGGCAACCGTAACATGGGGCCCATCCCGGCCGGTTCTACTCTCAGTATGTTTTGCTATATATATACTTCTATATGATGCTTGTGGTTAGCTTTGTCCTGACGTTGTGTAGTCTTTGAGACGGAGCTTATGGGCATTCAGGGTGTCCCCCAACCCGAATCCATCGTCACTAAGCCTACCAGCAGCGCGAGCGCGGCGCCAGAGGAAGCCACGCCTAAAATTGCCGAGAGAGTTGCGGAGAAGGTTGCGGAGAAGGTTGCAGAGAAAGTGTCTGGGGCGGCCGAAGTTGTCGGAACCATGATTGCCGATACGGACGATATTCAGGATCACAAGGAGCTCTAAGGAGGGCGAGGGAACACTATTTACAGGGCCGGGCTTAGGAAGTGAATTTTAGCTTCCTTCGTTCATGGACTATTGGCATGATAGAGATTCTCATATGTGCACGTGCATGCATAATTGTCATACACTGATGATTCTCCAAGCTGCGGATGGACATCCATAATCCTTTATGACGCTGTGGAATATAGGCATTTTGTCTGGAATTTTAGCTGGGGGGGTAGCGGTGAGAAGCAATTCTTGCTACGGATTACTACCGTTGTAGATACACTTGATGCTACATACATCGCCTGTGATTAAATGACCTAGACAAAGTATTTTGATGATTTATCATGTAGCTACGGCCGGGATAGCATTTCATCGCATGCGCGGCAATAACACGGCATATTATATATGTAGCACCTATGTACGGTGTTACATAAATCTACCTAGTGGCGTTTAACCTACTTACACTTTAATCGGACCAGTCTAGGTTAGTTAGAGGAAGGGAAGGGCTCACGCAAGAAAAGAAAAAAACCCTCCATTTAAATCGAACGACTGGGGAAGGTACATATAAGTAGATCAACCATTTTGTCTTCCTCTTTTCTTCTTTCAATCTAACTAATTTTCTCTTTTCCTTCTATCATTACTTGTTCAACTCCACCACGCAATCTACATCAATCAATATACCTACATAAAATACATATACATACGGACTACTAGTATACGCATGTTGATGTGCGTTAGATACCATACATAAGAAGGGCGAAGGGCGCCTCCGCCTCTGTGGCGTGGCCACTTACTCAACATTTCATACAGACCACACACCTCCCCCGGTCTTCTGGAGGGGCCCCCCATTATATGTACATACAAACAGAATCCCGCCCACTATACTCTGGGTCTGTTCTGGTCCCCACGCAGGGAGATCTTGTTTTACACACTTGGTTTGCTGGTATAGTCTTTTGACATACCTGGTCGTCCCTCCTCCCCATCTGTGTCCTGACCGGTTCTTTGCTTCACCTTCGTATGCCGTCTGCAATGCACAAATCACGAGCCTTTCTCCCTCCGCTCAATTTCATCACCCTTCACTATGCCTACTTCTTGGCCGTCCCCCTCATCGCCTCGCTGGTGTTTTGGGGCTCTTCCAATCCCAAGTACAGCATCTCGTATGTCGACAGCCTCTTCCTCGTCACCTCGGCCATGACCGAGGCTGGCTTGAATACGGTGAACTTGAGCGAGATGACCACCTGGCAACAGGTCATTCTCTGGCTCTTGATCATCGTCGGGAGTTCTGTTTGGGTCTCCATCTGGACCGTCTTGGTTCGGAAGAATGCCTTCGAGCGTCGCTTCGAGGAGATTGTGAAGAAAGAACGTGAGCGAAGCCTGCAACGCAACACGAGTCTGGCTCTTCTACCTATTACCCAGAGGCTAAGGACGCTTAGTAGATCTAGGGCCGGACAGGCTCCTTCTTCTGCATTGGAGAAGCCTCCTGGCGCTACTACAATCCAAAGTCGGGACGGAGAAGGAAACGCTCTGTCTATCTCAAGTCCCAGCGACGCAAGACTGATGACTGCCCTAGTCCCCCCAGCTGCACCCGCTCATTCAGCGGTGCAATCTGCGTTTGATTTTCATCACCCACTTCAGGCTGCCGATCAGCCGGCCTCCGCTCCTCTAACTGACGACATGTCTGCCAGTGCTGCTCTAGCAACTACCGTCAGCGCCGGGAGAGCTTCTGTGAATGCTGAACACGTTGCTTTCGCCAGCGATCCCCGTGCCAAGGCCGTATCAAGCTCCATCAGCCCCAAACATGGTATAATTCGAAGACACCCCGTGAACACGGAGAATGCAGACTACACTGCTCCTCTCCCATTTGACCATAATGGTTTCAAGGTTGGCCGTAATGGCCAGTTCCACGATCTCACAACTGAAGAGCGGGAGAACCTTGGCGGTACCGAGTACCGGGCTTTGAAACTCCTATCTATCGTTGTTCCTCTCTACTCATTTTGCTGGCAATTTTTTGGATGTATTGCCCTCGGTGCCTGGATCGCGAACAACCAGCCGCAGCCAGCCTTGGATAATGGCATCTCGCCTTGGTGGAATGGTATTTTCAATGGCGTGTCAGCCTTCAATAATAGTGGTAGTATGTGAACCCTTTAACTCTTTGAACGAGACCATATCACAGCCCTCCCCCCCCCTTTAGCCCCAGCGGAGTACTTTAAACTACCCTATCTTAAGAAGTTGGTAGGCTTGTCTCCTTGAGATTCTCTTCGAGATGTTCTTCCTGTCCCTACCTTTGCCTCTTAAACCTTATGCGCTAGCAAAACTAACTATTGGTCGCTGTCTTCAGTGAGTGTGCTGGATTTGAATATGATACCCTATCAGAGCTCTTACTTCGTTCTCATTGTTATGGGGACGATGATCCTTGCGGGAAACACTGCCTATCCGATATTTCTGAGGCTTGAGCTATGGTGTGGCTTGAAGCTTTTGAACCTGGCTACTTACCCGGATGACTTTGCCGAGTGGAAGGAGACCCTCGAGTACATTCTCAAGTACCCACGCCGTGTTTATACCAATCTGTTCCCATCGCGACAGACCTGGTGGCTACTGTTTATGCTTTTCGTCCTCAACGGTTCTGACTGGGTGGCTTTCGAAATTCTCAACCTTGGCAACACTACCTGTAAGTAAATATCTCAGTTGGGTTTTTCCCGGGTAAGGGGGAGGGGGGTTCATCAATCCTTGGACCAATTAAGCTTGTCTGCGACTACTCACAAACGATACTTTCGCGCAAGAGCAGCAAAATGGCCTTTCTTTTTTTATCTTTCTTTTTTATCAACCGCGATTTTCTTAGGCCTAGAAATCACTAACACGCTTTGTCCTACAGTAGAACAAATTCCCCTAGGTTCGCGCATTATTGATGGCCTTTTCCAGGCTCTAGGTATGACTCAACAAAATCCCGTGCCACGCTGCTGCGGGTGCTAATAGTATATATAGCTGTTCGTTCGGGAGGGTTTTATGTGGTCTCTATACCTACTCTTTTCATTGGCCTGCAGGTCTTATACGTGATCATGATGTACATCTCGGTTTATCCTGTCGTTATCACGATGAGACACTCGAATGTGTACGAGGAACGGTCCCTTGGCGTGTACGACGATGATGCCCGGAACATGAGCGGCTACCATCTCAGCCGGCCCCTTTCGGGGAGTGGGACGAATAGCAAGATCCAGTCTATCAGCCGGGTGCTCCGCCACGCGTTCGCGCAGTGGAATGGCGTAGGCGCTGCTCCAAACCGCCACTATGCGCACGGCAGCGAGACGGAGGAGAGTCGCATCAGCTTCATCAGCCACCAAATCCGCGGGCAGCTCTCGCACGACCTCTGGTGGCTTGTGCTTGCCGTGCTTCTCATTGTCATTATTGAGACTAAACATTTCCTCGAAGATCCGGTTACGTATTCGGTCTTCAACGTTCTTTTCGAAGTTGTCTCCGCTTACGGGTGCGTCGGAATCAGTATCGGGATGCCAAACGCAGCCTACAGCTTCAGTGGTGGCCTATACCCCGGGAGCAAGCTAGTCCTGTGCGCAGTCATGATCCGAGGAAGACACCGTGGACTCCCCGTCGCTCTCGACCGTGCCGTGCAATTACCTGGCGAGGATATGCACAGAGTCGAAGAGGAGGAGGATCATAGACTCCGAAGGTCAATTTCAGTAAGACGGCCTAGCATCGGCGGCGACCAAAGCTTTGTTTAAACTCGACGCGCGCTCCTCGGCATCGATTTTTTCCCTCTCTTACACCGATATTATCTATCAATCATCCGTTACGATTACGATTTCCGAATTCAAGATACGACATTCGCATAGGCCATTGGGTTATCGGTGAGCAGCGGTGACTTTAATTGGAATGACTTTCATTGGTAGGGTAGGTAAAAACTGAATTGAACAACCCAAGGTCTGAGCCATCGTTTATGTTTTATACCCATACAAGCAAGGATAGCTTTGCTAGGTTTTTTTTCTCTTCTTCTTATTCTCTTTTTTGGAATGCCATAAAATACGAGTAATGGGTTCATGATAGCGATACGTAGACAATCATGATATAATGATAAAAGGGGAAAAGTTTAGGACTCCTACCGACCTACCTATCTAGTTCAAGGCACGTCTAGGTCTATGTCTAGGCTTTCTGGTTTTTCTCTCTTCTCTTTTCCAATACCCGGGTATACCCCCCCTCTCCCTAATTTTTGCGTGACCACTCTCTCTCTCTCGTCAACGTCAATTATCAAACCATTTTTTTCTTTTAAACTCCCGATCCATATTATAGGTATATACCATACTAGGTATGCATGGATGTAGACGTAGACGTAGACGTAAGTCAAGCCTATATATTGTTCGTTTTGCCCACTCTGGTCAATCTCAATAGTAACAATGAGGACCTCAAGATAAAAGGAGAGGAGACATCAAATAGGGAGAGCTTTAAGACGGGATGGAGTGTGGTATGTATGTGTGTGTGTGTGTATTCGGGGGGCGGGGGGAGGGGGGGGGGGGGGGTTAATAAGAAAACATGTCAGAAGGGGGGTTGCAGGGGTAGATTACACTACACTATACTATGTAGCTAAGGTTAGGTACTACATTAAGTAGGTAAGTAAGTACTTAGTAAATGCCCTGCCTCGGCTTTCTCTGACCTTTTCGGAAAAACACCGTTATACAGATACTTATCATGTCACGCCGTAAAGGGGCATACCTAACAAGCCATTCAGAGTTGAGTTTCTACTGGCGATTGGAAAGCGTAATGTGTCGGTGTTTTGAGGTGAGTTGGTTGGGGATTAAGGGCGTGCCAATGGTCAATTGACATTTTTGAAGAACTATATGTATTCGGTATAGGGGGAAAAAACCTAATTAGGGGGGGGGAGTAACTGTCAAACCTCCCCTCCCTAAAAATTTCCCCTTTCTCACTCTTAACGGTGAGAGATCTATATAACCAGAACTATTTATATGTATATATATATCAGGTCGATGCGAAGAACAAAGAGCGCCACTGGTCTATCAGTCATAGAAACCAGGATCTCTTTCCAAGGAATGGGAAGGCTGCGATGGCATCGTCAAATAGCACCACATGCTTCTCGTTCCCTTCACTCAACTGAAGAAGAGCTTGGTTTGCTTCGGGTCATTGGAACCAGGAGGGCGCCCTCGCTTCTTATCCCCACTCCCCTTTAACCTTTTCGAGGGCGGCATATCAGAGGTTTTAGTGGGACTCCGCTTGGAGTCCTCTTGGACCGTGTCGCGGATCGCTTGTCTGGAAAGACAGAGATCAATGTGGTCGTTGAAGAGGCGCTCGTCGGCTGGTTGAGGCCGGCTACATATTGGACAATCCCACCATTCTTCTTGCTCCGGGGACTGTGGCCCCTTGGTGGGATTCGGCACGATCTCTTTGCCATGGTGACGATAACCCCCGTCTTGCGCAGACGCATCATCTTTTGGCTCGGGAGTTTTACTGCTCCCTGCTTGAGGTGCGTCGGGGAAGGGGGGGTAGTCAGTGTCAGTGCTCGTATCCTCGCCTTCTAGCTCGTCAATAATGCTCCCAATGCTTCGCTTACGAGATGTCGCTGTGGATCCGCCGACAGGTTCAGGGCGCAGGGGTTTTAATCCGAAAAAGGCACGAGCGTCTGGTTTCTTCGTGCTCACCAGGTTCGTGCAACGCAGGCCCATTAGACGCAGCTTCATACTGGGCACTTCCTGCTGAAGTTTCGTCAGGATAGGCAAGGAGTAGTTGTATAAATCGTCCGCTTGACAAATGGCTTTCGGCGTCGCGACTTGCCTGGTGAGGATTTCGTAAGTATGCAGTTTCACTTTGAGTACAAGGGTTCGTCCTTTGCACTCGGCCCGTCGCATGTCTTTCTCCAATTCCTCTGCTGTCCAACGCAGTTTCTCTTTTAGCTGTGCCGGATCCGATATATCGCGAAAAGTACTCTCCGTGCCAACACTTTTCCGCTCATACTCTTCGGCAGGCTGGACTTCGGTTCTCCCGAGACCTAGGTGACAAACGATTAAAAACTCGTAGGTCTTGTCGCCAAAGAGCTGGCGCAGGAGCTGACGGTGAGGATAGATATCGCCGCACGTCTTGATGCCTATCTCTTGGAGCTCCCGCTCCAGAACCCGGCCGATTCCATTGACTTTTCTCGTCGACAGATCTCGCATGAAATTCATGATGACGTTTCGTTCATTGGGCAGTACATATTGACCATTTGGTTTGTTCATGTTGGAACATATCTTGGCGAGCCTCGCATTTGCGGCAATACCTGCGGACACGGTGATCTTGGTCTTTTCGTGGATCTCACGGCGCATCTGTTGGACCGCGTCTTCTGGTGCCATAGCATGCTCGGCGCAGTATTCGGTCACGTTGAGGTAGGCCTCGTCGATACTGGCACTCTCAAACCTAGGATCGTAGTCGGCTAGAATCTCTCGGATCTCCTGGGCTTTGGCCGAATACTTGTCAAAGTTGGGGCGGAGGAGGAGCAAGTCGGGACAGAGCTTCTTGGCGACAAAGCCGGCCATACCGCTGCGTACGCCAAACTTGCGGGCGACATAATTGCAAGTGCTCAGCACCCCGCCGCCAACAGCGAAAGGCACATGTTCTATCTCGGGGCGGTCGAGCTGCTCGACGGCGGCAAAGAAGGCATCACAGTCGATATGGACAATGTGCTGGGTCAGATCGCGAGACAACTCCAGCTGGGCAATCAGCTGGTCAGCAGCTCGGAGTTCGCGGGTGAGGTCGAGCTTCTCGAGCCGCCGCTTCTTCTCCAGGATTTGGCCAATCTTCTGGGTCAGAATCTTGTCCTTCACTTCTTCGCGGCTAAAGTACTTGGACCCCTTAGAGGCGTTATAGATGATCTCGGAAACCTTGGATTCAGAGGCCCGGTTAGAGTGGCTCGGCTTGCAGCCTGCGAAGAGGTACAGCAAAAGTCAGTATTGGATAGAGGGATCGTTACCTTGGATTGATCGACCGAGTCTTGGCCGGCCTTTGTCAGGGACGGGCCTAGGAGATGATATTTGAGGGTTTCGTGGTCCTTTGCGAGGTCAGGTGAATCCTCCTCCGCCATGTCGGCTGGATTAGCGACATGGAATTTTCAGTGTAGTGAGTTGTTACTTGCGAGTGGGCGACAGTCGGGTCAGCTTGAACTTGGAAGTTGAACTGTCTAAGTACTTGACCTGACTCGGTGGCGTCGGCGTCGGCGTTTACATCAGCGCGTTGTATGGAATTGTACGACACGTGATCACGTGAGAGCCTGTATTGGCTTATGTAAACTCATTTAAACCCAACCTAGGTTAGGTAGGTCTGGTAGTCCCAAAATTACGTAACAGCAGCCAACCCCTTACCTGCATATTGTCTGAGCTGCATACCTACATACATACTTACATACACACTTACATACATAAGTACTTACTTCTATAACACACTACATACAACAATGGACGTAGTCAGATGCCAACATTCATTCATTCCTGCGCGGATTGCCATTGCTCGTCCTTCACTAGGACCTCCCCGGCCTCCGTCCTCTCACCTTCCCGGTTCTCCTGTTCCCGGTTCTCTTGTAGGATCTTGGCAATCTCCTCTTCCAAGAGGTCCCCCATAAGCACCTTGTACTTGGCATCGTCCTTCAACATGCCTTGGACCACGTCCTTCTCCTGCTGGTCGAGCTCTTCCCTCTGTCGTTGTATACTGTCCAGTCTCATCTTCGTCACGTTCTCCAATGCGTTCTTGTATACCTCAAAAGACTTGGCTTTGCTCGCTACTTCATCACACATAACTTCAAGCTGTGCTGCTCGCTTGATGTCCCCCAGCACCGATGCCATGGCCACTCCTGATCTGACCATATCCATGACCCCCCGCGCCGTTGCTGGGAGCCTATGGACAGCACTATGGCGCAGTGCGTGCGTCGCAAACAAAACTTCGTTCAGCTTCTTCTCTCCCATATTGAATGCTTCCGTCGGCATGGCACCGGCCTCGCTCGCAATAACTTGCGTCCATTTGGTTAGCTCGAGCGAGCTTGCGTAGTTCCAGCCTTTCTCCTCGAGTACCGAGGGGAACCATCTCTGTGCGAATTGGAAGCAACTTTCCTCGAGCAGCCGCTGTGCCTCGTTGAGGATTAAGTGCTGTACATTGTACGGGATCAGGATAGGGTACAAGGACGGGAGAGTCTTCGTCTGCTCCTCTTCCTCTTTAGGTTTCTGTTCACTACAGGCCTCCTGAACATTCTCGTGTCCTAGCTGGACCTGGATCGGGCTTCCCCCTTCCATCTCATCTTGGTCCGGAGTGCATTCCGCCCCTTCATCGTCGATTTCGTTGTTGATTTCATTGTCGAGTTCTGCTTCTGCCTCTGCCTCATTGATACTAGCGATTTCCTCGAGTGCCTCGGCTGTTGTCTTGGCGGCTTCGGCTTCTGATGCTTCTCGCCGCACCTCTTGATCTGGCAATGGGCGAAACAGGTCAGGAAAAGCGGCCTTGGCTCTTAGTTCGTTCTCGAAGATGCGTCGTTCCAAGAGTCCACGAAGTATCTGGACTACTCTCTCAAGTCCCAGGTCCTTTGTTAGCGGCGCCAACACCCGAGTATTTCTCATCACTTCCTCCCGCACTTTCTTCTGCTTTCGGAGCAGCGCTCTAGGACCCGTGAAGATAGCACGGCAAGCTAGATATACCCGCTGATTATTGTCCTGGGGTTGTGCCATTTTCGAGACGTGGCAGATGTATCGGATCGTCTCCCAGGCTGGAGGGTTACCCAGGACTAATATTCTAGATTTCAAAATCACCTTGGGCATCTACGCAGCCATGTGGTGATATTAGGCCTCCCGTTGTTCAGGCACATGCCCCGTTTGTGTTTCTTTGAATACCAACTACAGTGATCTGTTTATATGTGACTCGTCAATTTCGGGTTTCTCGCCCTATTGCCGATGGACAGTAATTTGAAGCATCAAATTACCTTTGGGGGCCGTATAAATCATTGGACCATCACCATTTATCTGTAAGTATTCAGACTCATCCACGTATCATTTATGTGGTCAATCAAAAGTGCCGTCCCTTGTACTGGTGCCGACAACAGTGCACTTACAACAATGAAAGGCCAGACAAATATGATACCCCATCTAGGGTCTCATAAACGATACAGCCGATCATCAAACTTGCTTTCTCATCTATCAGTAACTTCTCATATGTTAAACGCGATATAATTAGTGCAACGCCTGCCAATCAAGGTGATAATCGAACACCCCTTCTTAGCACATTTCGAATGAACATACATTAGATGCCCTCTCCTCTCGAGTCATTCATCCATAGGAAACTACCGTCAAGAGTCGATGCGCTTTTTGCTTATTCCATTCGAAATTGACCGGTTCACGTAATGGCCAGCCTATATTGATGTTAGGCTTGTGTTGGAGGCAATGCAAACGGAAATCCTTCTCTATTGGTATCCCAACCTGCTTCAGCTTGATGCGTCTATCATGTCTGGCCGCCAGATCGGAAGGCTGCATTCTAGTTTTCTATGATGAGAAAACCCCCCACGCCAGATCACAACGGAAGCCCTAAACTTAATTATCCTGTGCGCCCGTCTGAGCAGGAGGAAGTTGATGGTAAGGGTATGAGAGGCTAGATCCCATAGAGGAGTTGGTTTGATGGGATTAACTCGTATTCTAAGCATATGCACAGCTACGTGGAGCCTCAAGTTGGTATAAATAGTTTCACCCAACCACTGTTTGCGTCGTATGAAGCACGTCAAATGCCTTGAACAGAAGCAGAGAAGTTATTTGCGTCTATATGCTGGCATTGGTAGGGCGGACTGTGGTATGGACCGTATTGGGCGATACGCGGAGGGGCGAGGGGCGTCCTTTTGACAGAGGGTGCTATTGTCTTTGGAGGCTTAACTATGACTTAGCGAGTTCCCCCCTATTGGTATTTTTGTGATAGGTTTGGAAGCAAGAACATTAATAGGAAAACCATCAACGTTAGTGGAGTCAAAGTTGTTATTTACTTTCTACTCGAGTCTCAGACTGCTGCCGGCTAAAGACTGAAGTTTTGCCCTCCTGGGAAGAGGGACAGTAAAGAGGGGAGTCAATACAGACTTCAGGAAGGAAGAAGATGCTTAACTAGGTACCTAGCTAATATTGAACCTTTAAAGTGTTGATAATATTTTTGCTGGCGAAAAGAGAATGATGTTACCAGACGTCTCTAACTCATCCATCGCATCGGTGTAGTCGGCAATGGAGTCACTCCATAGATCAGTCTGGTTACAGGCACGGTACCTTTCGATGGGTACCGGTGCCTCGTTGCCACTGTAGTCAGTGAAGACTGATTACCTGACTATTTATACCAACTTGAATGTCAAAACGTTGTCCGGTTGGTCATTATTAAGGGGAAGGATACCCCCATGTGGTGTAAATAGCGTAAATATCACATTGAAACTGCCATTAAATTTAAAGAGCAAGTTCAAGGTAACCATAGTGAAGTGACATTGATCATAATAATCAAAAAGTAGGTAGATAGACACCAGGTAGGTACTCACTTAAATATTACTATGCTCTTGTAGGTCAACCTCCCTCTTACGGCTAAGTAGCCGCACATGATCCAACACAAGACTCCCTACCGCAGGATACTGCTTTGAAGTCATTCGTAGGCAGGTGGATATTTACACTAAATAAACCCGGTTCAAGGATCAAATGCCACCCCTAACTAACCAACCTAGCCTCCGCAGCAATTAAGAATATTCCAGATAAAAAAAAACGTCAACGAGCATACATACCCTACGCCACCTTTCTATCTAGACAAAGGGTATCATGTAACATAAGATACTCTGCCCGGCACGGCCGTCGTTCCAACCAACTAGGTATCCTGGCCACATTGAGCGACGCCAGGCACGCCTCAATACCGCCATATACCCAGCTTTTCTATACCAAATATCAAACCAAGCCAATCCACCCAAATCTAGCGGCCTCGAGTTTGTCCTGCTCACCAGCCCGCCCTATTACTCTCGGGCACGGGCTGACTATCAGGCAGTTCGCAAGCCTGTTTCGGTTTATTCCCGAGCTCGTGCAAGCCCGGCGGGGCGTCCATCTCGCCGTGGTACATCCGCTGGGCACCATCACCGTCCATGGCCGCGGCCCCAGCAGCGTTGTCCCGCGCCCTGCGCCGTCTCGTGCCGACCACCCGCATCGCCAGCCAGGCCACGAGCGAGAGCAGGAGGAACGTGCCGATGCCGACGCCGACGCCGAGACCGGCCGTCGCGCCCGGGGAGAGGGGACCGGCCGCCTCCTCCGTCGGGGTCGGGGTCGGGGCTGCCGCCGCCGTCGACGGCGCCGCGCCGAGGAGCTGCACGTCCGACGCCCGGAAGGCGACCCGGATCGAGTGCGCGTTCACGCCGTCGGTGCCCACGAACGGCGTCACGACCGTGTTGCCCGCCCGGTCGACCATGGTGGCCGTGTACTCCGCCGTGAGGCCCTGGTTCGACAGGCACGAGTAGGTCCCGCCGTCGCAGATGAACCCGCTTTTTTTTTTTGCGTTTGCTGTTGTTAGTTGCGGCGTCGGAATGGAGAAAAAGAGAAGACAAGAAAAAAAGCAGATAGGTAAGGTAAGTAGGTAGGTAGGTAGGTAGGTAAAATAAAAACTTACGATGGGCAGCACGCCCACGCCGTCTCGCTGGTGCGCGTGGGAGAGGCATTGCACGCGATGGTGTAGCCGGAGGGGCAGAGCGCGGGCGACAGCGTGGTCGACAGGTCGCGCGTGCCGGGCCAGCAGCTCTCGTCGTCCGGGTTGCCGAGGACGACGCCCACGTCGGTGGGCTCGGTGCCCTGGACGAGCCAGATCTCGGTTAGACAGGACGGTGGGATAGATAGGGTGGTCGACATGACGATGTGAAAGGAGGGAAGGGGGGGGAGGCGGGAATAAAAAAGAAGAAGAAAAACCACCCGCTGTAGACTTCTTATGACATGTTTGTGTGTGTGTGTGTGTGTAAACGGGAAGAAGGAGAGAAAAAAAGGGCAAAGGAAAAGTTCTTCCTGGTAAAAAAAAAAAAGGGTTACGGGGGTGCTGATGAAATTGAAACGAGTCCTACATACCTCTTATGATGGGTTCTCAATATAAGCTAGACTTTCTGCCGTATTCCTACCGCGCCGCATGCGTGCTTCTCCCCATCTTACGTGACGCTTCTATACCTACTGTGTTCCAATTGAAATAGGGAGGTCGGCTTACATATATGTACCTACCTATCTACCTTGCGTCAGATCGGCACAAGGTACTACATTCCAACATCTTGTTAGTACCTACATAGGTAGATATTCTCCCCATGTAACTGGCTTTTTTTTAATCCTAGGCTTATAGTTGCGTAGAGAGGCAGGTAGAGCTAGTCTTGATCTTTGGAAAAGGGGTGGGGATTATTTATCTAGGTTAAGTGAAATATATCTACCTACCTAGTCAGTCGTATTTCAATTATCACTCACGGCCTTTCTACAAATGCCACTAAACCTAATAATTATTCCACTCGGTGGATGCTATAGATGTACCTTGTAAGTCCTAATGCATGGCGCCGTACCTACATCGCCTTGGCTGCTAGGCTTGGGGCTTTGTCTGTGTCGCCGTGCTTCCCGAGACAAGGCCAGGTTACTTCGTAAAGGAGGCAAGAGTTTTTACGCATCATGTTACATATCATCATCCTTTGTGTTTTGCTCACGCATGTGTACCTACCTAGGCTTGGCCCATTACCGAGTCGTCTAATAGGGAGATGGAGGATCTGCAAAGCAATTCAAGTCAGCTGTCTCGATGAAATATGACCCAATGGGAGGTCCGGACAAGGGCAGTAGCCAAGAGACGAACCTTTCGCTTATGGTTGAGCTGGTCTTGCTTACCTCAATAGTAGCATGTACGATGCAAGGGAGGTTGAGGCTTGGCGCGTTCTGTAAGTGATTTTCAGAGAGCTCAGCTGCCGCAACCTCATATCGTATTTAGTAGGTGGCTATAGCGTACCTGGCTCATCTGCTGGATGCCTTGTCCACCTATGCAGGGATTATTGTAGGTATGAAGAAGCATTTTTGTATTGCAGTCTAACGAGCGGCGGCGGCGGCAGATCTGCTTAGCAATCTGGTACTATCGACCTACCTAGGTCACTACCTTCTAAATGAAATCAAACCCGTAGCTAAGCTTTATATATCTGTGTTCTATGTACATGAACGCTGCGAAATTACCAGACAACGTCCGCAGCTATGACGACCTTGCCGCAAATCGAAATATCGTGTATCTGCCCGGTTATGCAGACGTGCAAAGGGGGACAATAAGCTTCTTCGGGTTTTCACCAGCAAGCCGTATATCCATGCAGGCCACAATATACATAAACACAGGCCAACATCCCAATTGAATACTAAGCGCCTTATATCCTCACTATTTTTCTAACAAGCCGGTCCGGGCCCTTGTTAAGTAGGTCCAACGGGGTTTAACTGTCGGTTGACATCCATAGTCATTGTTATAGCAATGTATAATAACCAATAGGCAATATAAGCAAATAGGTAAATAAGGTGTTGCTTTATACGATAAGCAAGTATGTATCATCTATCCATCCCCTTCAGGTTTGTAAATAATAAAAGAAGCGTAGTATCTCCGTTGGCGCCGCTCATCCATTCATTCGTGAAAAATAAAAATAAAAAATGGGTTAGATATAAGTATAGGGGGGTATCTTTTTAGTCTGCGATGCTAGAACAACAAGTTGAATGGGGAAAGGGGGAGGGGGAAAAGAGTTAAAACCAATAAGCAGTTACCATAGTAGACGTTAAACCATAAATCCACGACCAACTAAGCTCCATTCTTCTACCCATCCATCCATCTACAACCAAAAAAAAAGGGGGGGGCGTGCGGGTTTCCGCACCAGCACCGGTAGCTGTGAAGCCTACTTCTACGCCAACATCACCAGTTGGGCCTATAATACCGTAAATCGAATCGTTGGACGTCGTAGCGTACGCCGAGGAGCGTTCATTCATTCCAAATAAGCACCGCTTTCATTCGTTTATTTTGCATTCCTTGACGTTTTTCTCATCTTTTAACCGCGTTCACACCACAATGCTCACGTTTTTGCGGGACTCGGCCTCTTCCACATGGAAGCCGAAGACGAGTTTAAACAGCTCGCGAAGGAAGCTATACTGGCTAGATCGCATAATCATCCAGCTGACGCCCTTGGCCATATCCGTAGCGGGCACACGTTTCCCGCGTGGTGGCAGTGACTGTCGAAAGGATGAATCCGCTGCTACGAGGTTCTTGTAGCTTTGTAGTAGTGCTGTGTGTGCTGGTAGTGAGCCAAAAGAGCCCGTTGGAAGCGATTTCACAAATGCCTGCAGGGATACGGCGGTAGCGTTGCTTCCGTGACTGTCGGCTGATGCGCTATCGCGCGAGAACCCTACATTCATCGCTGCCTTCAGAATTAGCACCTTGACGCGCGTGATGTTGACATCCTCTGCCGCTGTTGTTGTCGTTGCCGTGCTGGAGGTCCTTTGGCTACTCTGAGAATAACTAGATAGGTTGGAAGCGCTGCTCGACCAGCGTCCACCCCGTTGACTCTCCGTTCCGAGGACCAAGATATTCGGCACATGTGGTGATTGGCTCTCTGGGGAGACTGGTGTGTCTTCGAATTCCGTTACAGGAGTCTCTGGTACTGGTGGCGCTTTCCGTGGTTTATCCCCGGGTTCCCGCTTCAAACTCTCACGCTTGGAGCGATTTGATTGCCTGCTTGCTCGGCCATCCGTCTCACCGTCTCGGTTGTGCGTGAAGAAGTTCATTTGACTTGGCCTTGGTGTACCTCTCTCTGGCCTAATCTGCGTCCACCCTTCCCTGAAAATATCGCAAAGCTCCCAGCAGGCCTGTACGGCCGAACCCAGAAGCTCCTCGTCTGGAGCCTTCCCGACCCTCTTGTTCTGTCCTAAGCTGAACAGCATTTCCGCAAGCGACCAGCAAGCACGGAGGAGCGAATTGGTTTCTTCAGCAAGTTCACTGCGCTGCTTCATCAATCTATGACACAAGGTGATATAGAAATCTAGAGTCCTCTCCCGGAATTCTTCTGGCAGGTTCCGGTTGTCCTGAGCACTATACAAGCTAGGAAGTGTTAGCCGGTACGGCTTCTGGAGATAGCTAATGACTGTAACTTACTGATTGTTTAGCTCAAAGCTCACACGTAGGACAGAGTCGGCAATCTCATCCTTGCGTGAGCGTATGTCGAATAGTGCCTGGCAAAAGTCCCGGCAAAGTTCCAGATTAACGCGGACATTAAAGGACCCGTTGGCTTCATCACGACTTTGGTAAAGCCGTTGACATAATTTCCAGCAGCATTTCCACGCCTTTTCGTGGCCGTCGGGGGTACCTGAGGTGCTGAAAACTCGTTCCCGGTGGTGTGTGCTCAGGCTAGCCAATGTATTGCACAGCGTCCAGCATTCCTGCAGTGCCGTCTTCAGCGATCTGATCTCCACATCCTCCACTACTTCCTCTCGCACAGGCGTAACATATTCGTCGTCATCATCATAACTTTCCAAATCTGGTTCAACATCCGTCTCCGGTTCTTTCGACTCCGGAATTACTATTTATGTGTTAGCTACAACGTAGGAACGTCTTAACCATGGCACTAACATTCGAGACTACTAGTACTACTGGAGCGTATTCTTGAGGAATCACTCAGCATGCTTTGGACTTCTTGTAGGTTCTGCGCCCTGGGTGTCGCGCTATCAAGGCTATACCTAACAGGCTTGATGTCCGTGGCCAACGGAGGCGGCGCTGGTAGCGTAGGGGATTTGGCCTGGGAAATGGTTAACATGATTATCGCGATAATCTTCCTATCAAGTAGAGGTACCTTTGAGGCGTTGCTGGGAGGGGAAGATGTAGTTATATCTTCTAACCTAGGTGGCGATTTCGGTGACGCCCTTTGAGTTGATTCTGATCTCTTGGATGGGGTATCGGAAGAAGCCTATACAAATGAGCAGGGATATGATATAAGATCGGCCGTCTTACTGACCCAGCTTTGGAAGCTCTCCGGAGCATGGATGACAGAAACCGCTTCCTCGCTCGCGGTCTGCCGCAATTGATCTGGTATATTGGTCCTTAACATCAACAACTGTTTTTTTAAGTCAGCTGGATGCATAGATATGTTCTCACTCTGCCAGAGAACTGACCTGGGGTTGGGGTTCGGGATTAGCAGCAGATTGTGACTGGGCCTCATCGGATATCTCGTCATCGATTTCCGTGACCTCGGTGCCGACAGAGGTGACAGGAGAAGGACCGACTATGTCGCTAGGGCTCATCAATTGACTGTGGAGGGATGATGGACGAGCAGCAGCAGCCGAGGATGGCCGAAGAGTAGTTGACTCTATAGCGCTAGTGGACCTGAAGCGTTCACGTCAACAATCTACCTTGAGGCACCTCGAGGGTAGATGGGATAGGATGACTGCAGAGCACGTACATTGGACGGAACTGGGGACGCAAGGCGGGCGACTCGGGTGACGAGATGGGGATGTCAGGATGAGGCGAAAATGAAGACATTATATTCCCTGTTGACGATCGCAAAGGAGCTTCGAGGGCCATGGCTAGCTCTGGTCGCGATGCAGGCCGGCAGGGCGCTTGCTCGAGGGCGGAGTCTGTCGCGTCTGAGAGCTGAGGAGCAGTCGGGAGTCGGGAGTTGGGAGTCGGTTTATATGGGCAGCGCGCTTGACCGAGTGCTTTGCAAGAGGATCAGATTGAAGAGAGACCTGAAGAGAGACCTGAAGAAGGTGGCACGCAAGGGAAGCTGGGATAGCTTGTCCAGCAAGCAGAGGGAAGCGCCCGGCGCAGGTTGGGGCAATGCGACGTTTTAACCTAGGTACCGAGTATGGGGGAGTCGGACGAGGCTGTGCCGAAACGATGCCGGGCCCTCCTATGTATTAGGATAGGTATAATGGATACACATGCAAAGAGGAGCTGTTTTCTTCGAGGAGCAAGGCAGTCAGTGGTGTGGGCGAGTATAGCGACGAGCGATGGGTGGGTATAGAACGTGTGTTGGACTGCGATTGTTCAATTGTTTCAATCAGGAGGGGCTAAAAAGAAGATGTTGTTTCTAGAGACCCAGTAAGCTCCACAGTAACCCGAGGACTCTAACCCACCGAGCTAGTCTAACCTTACTTAGTTACCTCTGAGTAGGTAGGTGGTACGTACCTAGGAGGTAAGGTTAGCTTAGGTACATATGTCCTAACCTAGTGTACCTACATACATAGTAGGTAATGTAGTTATGGATGAGGTAACAGGGCTGTGAATCCTTTGCAGAATACTTAAGTTCTTTGGAGGGGAGGATATAGAGGGATGAGAAGAAGATAGACTGGGGAAAGAGAAAAAGAAGAAAAAAAAAGAATTAATAATAGTTAGGATGATAGCAATGGGAGACGAGACAAGCACACGGCAAGGTAGGACCAAAATTCCTCTTTCTGTTTCCCTCCACTCCCCCCCGGCCCTCTCCTCATTTCGTTCGTTTGTCCTGTCAAGATGTTCTGGGGTTATACGGAGGCTCTTTGGCGACGACGCCTGGGGTAACACATACACACATACACAGTAGACACACACACATGCCAATACATAACACTAGGAAGAGGTCCGGGCTTGTGTGGCACAGATGGAATATGGAGGTGTAGGTAAGTAGGTTGATATCAATGTGATTTGCTTTGCTTACTCTGTTCCCGCGCTATAGCAGCCAAGTAAGTAACTAGGTAGGTAGGTATGCCATGCAATGCAAGTAGTACCTAGGCATATCTTGCGCTGGACCATTTCCATTCCATTCCTACCTGCAAGCTGCGCGACTTGCTTTTCGAACGCACGTCGCTGGCAAAGGCTCGGCCAGTAGGAAGTCGGGTGAGTCGGCGAGCTGTCTCCCTCTGCATGACCAAGCAGGGCCCCGGCGCTTAATCGATGTGGATCGCTTCAATCGACGAGTCACAGGAGGACCTTTCCATCTACCCTGCCCTAGTCATAACCACGAACGCATTCTACACTACTACCAAACTAGGAGAGGCGGGGTGGGTGGATGGGTGGGTGGTGGTGGTGGTGTAGTGTTGTAGGAAGGTAGTTGTTGTAGGTAAGGTAAGAGATAGGTAGTGTCAAGGTAGAGATGTAGTAGGTATGAAGTGACTACATACCTACTAACTTTAGTACCTTAGGTACTAGGCAGTAGGTATGTACTAAAGTCTTAACTTGGAAAGTTCTGGGGAATTGAGCGGAGCCCACCATTACCTCAACTATGTAGGTACTTACCTATGTATGTAGGTATGTCTGGTAGACAGGAAGGAATAAATAAGTTTTCTTAGTGGGGCAGGTACTGCACTCACTGAAATCTATTGTTTTGTCGCCAACCTGCCCCATAAAGTACTCCGACAGGATGCGAAAACTTGAAAAACGTTTACAAGTTCTCTTACTAGGTACTACTTCTTAGCCCTCCAAGCTTGCGACGACAACGACAACAACACCAACAGCAGCAGCATGTGCAAATCTTCACGATGGCCAGAGAAGCACAGAACTCGCTGTTGGACACCCAGTTTCCCTTTCCTCAGCTTGACATTGCTGCCTTCATTGTTGTCTCCCATGCCCGCCGTGGGGCGGTATCTCAGGTACAGCATCTGCCTCGCCGAACTGCCCGTGGTGTTGAGTACTTCGATAATATTGATCGATTAAACACAATCATCGCTTCTGCTATTGAGCAATTCTACCAACAGCAACGAGCTCTCGAGCACATAGACCGGCCATTCCGGCCCAAACTTGTAATCCAGATCGAGAGAGTACAGCCTGGTGCATCATCCCATCAGTACCCTGCCCTCAGAGATATTGAAGCAGAACTAAGCCGCTTCATCGGCGGGTTTGAGACAGCTATACGGCCTGTTTTTAGTCCAAACCATATCTGCCAAAACCAACTAGCCGTGTACCTCACGTTCTTTTTTTGGTGGGTAGTGAGGAACGGCGCGCACACCATATTCTACGGGTCAGGCTTTCTTCATTCCCCTATAAAAAACAGATGACAAAAGAGGAAGAATCCAAAAAATAATGATGGGTTTATATTAACCTTATATAGGCCGATTACGAAGATGCTTGATGTTTGGCTCCGAGGCTGGGGCCTAGTATATGTGTATAATTTCGTGTGGACCACAGAGTGGGAGTCTCTGCCACCGAATGATAATAACCGTCTACTCCTTAGTGAGCTTGCTCACGTATTCTGTTTCCTTCTCTATATAGTGAAGAACAACCGCCAGCCCCAAACCATGTATCAGGTTCGCTCTTCCTTGCCCCTACCTCCTTACCTAAGAGATACTAATAGTAGAAAAGGAGATGGTCCACATTATCACAATCACAAGAGCTATTAGTGTTCGGTTGATCACGGCCACTATCATCATCCCAGCTTTTCCTACAGACGACATCATCTTGCGCATTCGGTTACAGGATACAATAGACTTTCAAAGGCCGTGGCTTATCAGAGTAGAGACCAGGGACCTTAGAGCGTGGAATACCGCCATAGCCAAGTTTCTATGCCAAATAACTACTACCTACCTACGAGGTACTGGGGCACGAGCTGTCTAGGTACAATCGGTGCAAAGCCAGATGAAAGTGCAAGGGTAGCAAGGCGAACACAACCTCTCTCGGCAACTACCTATGGACTACACATCCATCTGTTTCATGCTTTGCCTAAAGCATATTCATGGCTCCCTATCCCATTCTCTGTTATTCATGCCATTCTATTCTTTATGCGGTTGTGGGAAGACATCGGTGGAATTGCCTAAATAGGGGGGACCGCCTGAAATCCGCCGATGCGAACTACCCACTTTTTCTGCGGAGGAGACAAGGATGTGCGACTTATTTGGACACCGCAACCACCAATCGCTCTGATGACTGTGTACCCGACGATCTGGTTCTCGCGTTTTCTTCTAGCCTAGTTGGGCTAGTATGTGGGCCACTCAAAGGGAGAGAGCGCTGTCGTGCTAGGTACATAGGTAGTTGATCAGCACCATGCCGCCTTCAACGGTGCGTGTACACTACACTACCTACTAGGTAGTTTAGTACACAGGTTGGGTAGCGGAGCACTCAGAGACGTCTACATATGTGTGTTACACTCTAGCTCGGTGTTGGTTGAGATGGCCTGGCTGGGGATATGTATATGTAGGTAGGTATTAGTTAGTCTATAACCATAGAAAAAAAGTTCACCCTAATTAACCCCCTGACCCTCTTTTGTTACACCAGATAGTATTACATGAATACATGTATCACTAGTAGATGGGGTCTTTGATTCTTGTGATCTAAGATGTGCTGTTGGGGGCTAACTTGCTCTCCATACGACGACACATGCCTAGTACCTACTTACACACCTACGCGAGCCTGCTTATCCTGCTGCTTGTCCTCCACAAAACGTCCCCCCTTGACTGGAGAAGTCTCCGCATAGATGGATGGGTAGAGCGGTGCCAAGGTGTCGGTAGAAGCCCATATATAGGTACGCCCGGATCCTTCGAGATGTAGAATTTGCCATAGACCTAACTACCTCATCTATGTATTGTTCCTTTAGGCCATCAAAGATGTGTAAGGTAAAATTGTAGTGAGAGTGAGGTATCGATGAAGATGGACATTTGCCTACCTTGTACATGCCTTACAATCTAGGTACGTACTGCTTGTTACCATATGGGACCCTGGCCTGTCTCTACCACCGCCGATCACAGTCAGACAAATACTAGGTAGTAGGTAGTATGTCATGGAGCCATTGCAATTGGCGGGCCACGGTGCCGGGTCTCTGGGTTAAAAAGGAAAAAAAAAAGAGAAAAGGTAGCTGTTTTTTGGGACGCCAATTAGAGCGAAGTCAGCGCGCCAGGAAAAAAAAACCTAACCCCAGGATCTATCAGCCCAGCTCTCTCTTTCTCTCTGGCCCCGGAGCTATTTATTTATTACCTACCTACACTGGGTTAGTTTAGTGCATATCCGACAGAAAGGAAAGCTAGTACGTGAAATTCTTTCCTGGCTGTACTAGAGGTATGTATGTAGGTCAAGTTAACCCAACCAGTGGGATCGTCGAACCCACCTAAGCTTTGCTTCACCCTTCCCGTCCCCCCGGATAGACAGCTGGCTCCGAGACTTGTCTGACTGGTTGAGTGATGCTACCGCACGGATGTGGGTTATATTCAGCTATGGAGTATGGCGTAGAGTCAGAAGACCTGAACAAAAAAAAAATATCGATGTAAGAGCTGAAAACCGAAAATCTGACTATCTATCAGATATCTTACGGTAATGGTGAGCTATGTGGTTATTCATGGTGTATCGCACAGGACTTATTTACCTCCTCCCCGAGAAATATCGATCACGTACCTACAAGCCAGGGTCTTTCTCTCTAGTATTTCTTTTGCTTATTCCCAGGGGAGCCATAGGAAACGTATCCTCCCCCCCCCCCCTTTTTTTTCCCGCGTGCTGATCAGGCGTACATAGGCGCCGTGATACTGACATACATATCCAGCCTAACCCAGCCCAGCCCAGCCCAGCCAGTCTCCTCGTCTTCCACGCTAGAAAGAAAAGAAAAGAAAAAAAAATAGCCCGATCGATATGTACTCGCATGCATGTGTCTATAGATGAAGACAGGCATTGTCATGCAAGCCCAGAGAAACACACGACACACACCCACTCAAAAAAAAGGCCCCTCTTACTTGCTTCCTCTTCTCCCCCCCCCTCCCCGCCTTGGGCCTTATAAGAACTCGCTTAAGATATTTTCGGGGACATGGATTATGCGCATGTTGGTTCCGGCCAAAATGGCTGCGAGCCAACATCGGCTAACACGCACACACATACAGCTCGGCTGCCAGGTAAGGTAGGCCGGACCCCCCAGGCCCTCCATCCGTGGGTGTGGGTGTGGGTGTGTCGCGGCATACCGAACAGTCGATCCAGCCGTCCAGGTCAGCTCCCGGGAGAGAAGAAGAGGATAAGACGCGGATAGGTGCTCTTCCCGAGGAGGCTGCTTACCAGCTGGACTTGATTGGAGTGCCACGTCGACATGAATGGAAGGGCTTAATATTATCTCTACGGCCTTATCATGCACTATCTTTCCCGAGTGAAGGTAAGCTGTTAGGAACGGTTAGAAGATATCGGTGGTGAGTCGGCCCTCTCGCGCACACACATACACACACACACGCCCGGACCCCTGCTTATCATCGGTTCACTTGCTCTCTGTAGGATGGGTGGTGCCCTTTTCCCTGCCTTGCACTAGACTTGAAAGAAGCCCCCCCCCCCCCAAAAAAAATACATGACTTATACTAGAAGGATTTATTTCGTATCGCCAATGTGTTTTCCTAAAACCTTACATCACAGCCCTGGCCCCGATTCACATAAATAATTTCGCCGGCTGTACGAGCTATAGACCAACGCACCGTATCGTATTGCATCCCTCCCTCTCTTGGATAGCTAAGCCGAGAGGCTGCTGTGTTTGCTCGAATCCATGCTCTATCTATCCCAAACACGCAGACGATGCTCCTCGCCATCACATGACATAGGTATTCCCAACAGTCCGGTACGCGCATGAAAGAAATCAAGCGCCGCGCTAAGCGATCGAGTGGCGTCTAAGCGATCTGGCCAGGTGAAATATAGATGTTGATTTTGCAAGCCTGAGAAAAATAGCCGCCTCCTACGCCCACATGGCATCCTAGTCTTTGACGTGGCCGCGTCTTGAAGGCCGAGGCGGCAAATGGGGGGCCCGTTATGCCGGCCGCAAGGCATTCTTGATATCTTCAGCCCCCCCTCTCCTCCCTGTTTCCTTGGGAACAGACTCATGATTATTGGGTATGACGGTGTTCGTAAAATACCGCGGAATATTTATCATCAACTTTGTAGGTATTTTTGCAAGTACGCCTAATCCGCAGCGAGATCGATGCATACCCTTTCCGCCCCAAAACGCCATCCTCCTAAAACCCAACGCCATGGAATATGCAGTTTTTTTTTTCTGGCGAGTCCGGAATCGATGAAGCCCACCCGGTTATTACGCGCGCTCCTCCGACGATTTATTCCTTTCCTAGCTGCAGCTTCTTGTCATTCCGTCCGTCGGGGGTGTACCTTAGATGCCAGTTAGCGAGCCTGTCTCTCCCCCATCACTGCGCGTGTACGATAGAGCTGTCCGCGTTAGTTCGGTTGGTGTTCCTTACTTGAGTAGCTTCTCGATCAGGTCAACGTGGGTCATGATCATGCGACGGCAGCAGTATCTCTTGAGTCCCAATTGGTCCATCGCATCACTGTCAAACTGTATGAGCATCATCGGAATGTGTAGAAAGGGCCTCGTGTACGAACCCATCAGGAATGCCGTCATCTATAAGCTTGAGGTATCGTTCCCAGAGGTCTCCAGTGACCTGTTGGTTGTGTCGGTCAGTATTGAATCCGTAGTGAACGCGGGCGTGTTCGGCCTCGGCCGCAGCTGCACCTACCTTCCCGCAGGAAAAGCATCTAATAGGAATAATCATGATGCCAGTACAACTAAATCCTAGATGTCTTGATGTTTCTCGAGTTTATTGGCGGAGATGGGAAAAGCAGAGGCGACGCCGATTGCTACAATAACGAGAAGAGCTGGTGGATGAGCAGTGGTTGGTTTCCTTTGATTCAAAGTTATGGGCTGCAGGAACTGGCAGTGGCGCGCATCGGTAACAAGGGAAATAATTTTCTGAGCAATGGATGGAGATGGCGAGTTTCTACCAATAGCAAGGCTCCGCTGCACGGACATTTAATGATCCGATGGGAGGTTTAGTCAGTTCTAAAGTTTTGCGCAGGCTAAGTAGATCCCTGTCTTATCAACTCCTTATCATAGAGCTCCACTGAAAAACCATTTGAACCTCTAAACTTTTTAGACGGCTTAGACAAGTGAAAGTCCATTTTACTGAATTACAACTACGAGAGTCGTACTGGAACGCCATTGCAACCTACATGATCTCCCCAAGATGGCTCCTATGACAGCTACAGAGGTGAGTCCTCCCGCCCTTGGAGCATTCATGGGTATACTCGATATTTACCAATATTCCCCAGCCTAATGCGCAAAAGCGAAAGAGGGACCTAGACGAAAATGGCAGACGAAAGCGAACAAAACGAGACCGCATGCTCTCGAAGCAAGCAGACGTCAATGGGCAGCTTTCCGTAGAGAATGCGACAATGCAGACCAATGACGCAGAAGGCTCTGGTGCGAAAGAGGAGAGCACATCGCTAGCCGTCGTCGATGTGAATGGGACTCCCGCCAAGAAGGAGAAGCGCCGGCATCGATCAAAAGGGACCAAGCATGCTAAAGAGCTGGCTGCTATAGACACCCAGCTCAATTGGAGAATATCACAGCCCATGGGTGGAAGGATATTAAACATAGATCCTATCTTGACTAACAACGAAAAGTGCGCTCTCTCCTTTCCTCCGTCGTTGGATTCGGCATGCTCACATTCACGCCAGGCACCTAATCCTAGCATACAACACCTCCCTCCAAGTATACTCGGCCGCTGAGTCTCTGTTGATTCGCAAAATACCTCTGCATCTTTCCACCAAGCCAGATTCGCGGGGCCAGATCGTGTCACTCCGTGCATCTGCGACATCTCGGAACCTCGTATGGGTAGCTTCGTCTACTGGGCATATTTGGCTCATTGACTGGGAAACCGGCGAGGACACAGAAACACATATCAAACTTGAATGTGAATTTCTGAGTGACATGACCATTGGTACTATGAAAATCGGTGGCAGTACTCGGGACGTGCTGTATGCCTCCGTTCAAAGAAACCAGAGCTGGCACATTGTTGCCTATGACATACAGGATCGCGAAGTGAAAGCACCTAAGATCCTTTTCACCAGTTCCTCTGCCATCGGGAACCTGCAGTATGTCCGATCGGGCCATACCCTAGTTGCTTCGGCAGAGCGAGACATAATTCTAGGAACTTCAAGGTCCGAGACCGTTTCTACGTTTGACGACCTTGATTATGAATTCTTCACTCTTGACAGCAGTGACGACATCACTTGCCTAGACGTACGAGTCACAGATCGCATACACCTTCATAGAAGATCCCAACGGGAGACGGGCAATATGCCTGTTGTGGAAATCGTAGTGGGCTGTGCCCGAGGAAGTGTACTTCTATACAATGATATTATGCCCCAGCTGCGGTTGAAAACCACTTCCAAAACCCGCCAATTCTCCCTCCAGCCACGCAAATACCACTGGCACCGCAGGGCTGTTCATGCTGTCAAATGGTCACGGGATGGTAAGGACGCTGGGCCCCTATTCCATAATAATAACAAAACTAACTTGACCAATAGGCAACTACATTATTTCTGGTGGATCGGAGTCCACCCTTGTATTGTGGCAGCTCGATACCCAAAAAATGGACTTCTTGCCTCATTTATCTGCAGCGATTGAGAACATTGTCGTGTCTGCACGGGGTGCTGCATATGTACTTCACCTCAGTGACAATTCTGCCATGATTTTATCCACTGCAGAAATGAAACCGACTACCTATGTATCGGGGATTCAGACGGTAGTCACACCACGGCCTTTCTCCAAAGACGATATAGTTAGACGCGTAGGACGATATACCAATTCCCAGTTATCGAAGACGCCGGCAGCTGTAAACCCGTGTGACACATCACGGATTCTGTTGTGTGTAGGGAATGAGCAACAGGCCGGTCATTCTGGGACTGGGCCCTCTACACCTTTAATACAAACCATCGACCTTACTACTATGCAGAGCCTTGCCAAGCAAGCTCTAACGAGAACAAATCCTACAGATGTTAATACGACAAGTAAAGGTTATGCGATAACGGAGCCTCGAATCACGGGAATAGCATACTCACATGATGGTCGGTGGCTCGCTACGGTTGATGAGTGGCAACCTCCCTCACGAGATGTAAATGCGCTTGAAGGATCGGCTGTGGAGAGACGGGAGGTATATCTCAAATTCTGGTCGGTTTCGGAGGAAAGCCAGAGCCTCGAGCTGGTATCTCGTATCGACGCACCACACTATGCAGGCCAAAGCGAATTGGTCTTGGATATAGCTGCTGATCCCAACAGGGAACGGTTTGCTACTATTGGTGAGGATGGGATTGTCCGACTGTGGCGGCCAACCGTCAGACAACGAGACGGTATTGTCGTCAAGGGCAAGAAGGGTGAACAGCTATACAGCTGGACATGCTCTCAGGCCATTTATCTTCATGGAAACGAAGCGACAGGTGATCTGGATACGACGGCTACGCCTATCCGAGGTTCCGGGGCTATCCGTTTTTCCGAGGATGGCTCTATTCTGGTCTGCGCTGAAGTTCACGAGCAAGGCTCAGCAATCCACCTCATTGATCCGACGTCTGGCGAAATCCGTAGCTCACTCAATGGGTTAATTAAGGGGGATATCCAAGGGGTCGGGATTCTTTCATCGTACCTCATCGTACTTTCAGATACACTTGTGGTGTACGATATGGTACTCGACGAGCTTCGTTACGGTGTACAGCTGCGGACAAACGAAGAAACACATGGTCCAGGCGCCTCGATTATAGCGCATTTGGCAGTCGACTACCAGACCTCGCGTTTTGCCGTGGCTATTTCGCGAAATAAATCGGAGGAACCCAATTCTCAGTCTGAACTCGCCGTGTTTACCACTGACCAGTGTGTACCGGAAATAGTGCGTAAATTTCCATGCCCGATAACCTCACTACTCCCGGCAATGGGCTCAAGTGGTTTCATTGTCTTGGACTCAACGGCCCAGCTATGGTCCGTGAGCGAGGGTATGGATACTAAATCATTGGCATTTGCCCAGCCTTTGGCCGACTTGAATCTCGATCCAGAACCAACAGCAAAAGATCCTGTTGCAAATGCTACAGTAGCACTAATTGACGATGGAGATGGTGAACCAGCCAGTGGGGACGAGATGGACGTGGACACGGCCGAGGATGGGATAGATGAAGACTATGTTCACCCGGCCGTCGTTGCACCGCAGAGACTTACCGAGCTCTTCGATACCGCGCCGTCATTTGCCATGCCGCCTATCGAAGATATGTTCTACCAAGTTACCAAGCTATTTTCTACGAAGCAAGCCATTCCCACAGCATGAAAAGTTCACGACAAAGAATACCAACAAATTTTAATGAAGAGCTGGGAAAGCAATTGGATAGGTTAATCCGATATGGTGGCAGAACGAGGTGTCCCACTAGCTATTCAGTGTCTTTCCTATAGCAGTGTGTCCATATAGTCGACTTTCGTGCATAATATCCCATTTCAACCCTCGATACCACCGTATTTGATAACGATTCGTCTGGCTTGTTTACCTCGCCTACATCCTTAAAGTCCGCAATATGCACCATCACCTAAAGCAAATACCTTAACATATAAGATACATTTGGATACGGAAAATGTGCTAAATAATAAAGAACTCACAATATGAGGGCGTAGGGGCTATACTAGGTACTTATATAAGGTGGAACATTGCTGTCTACAATGTACTATGTGCTAGGGAGGTATAGCAGTGGACCTTATAAAATCTGGTTCCGGTTACCTAGGTATGGAAGCAATACTTCCGCAGCGTACACCGGTTCAACCAAGTGCCTAAGTGAAAGTCGGTTGGATGTTATGAAAAATTAAAACAAAAGTAAAGTGCTTAGACATCCATAAACCAACACGTGCTTTTGTTATTTTCAATGCAACTTGCTTGTCAGATCGCTTAGTCGGTCAGTCAGGGGATGAAGTAGTAGCGTAGGTAAAGTACTCGACATACCTAGGTTAGATAAGTACGTGCGTCGCCTATGAATCAACCCAATTCACCTACCTATGTAGTGTAGCGAGACGGGGTTGATCGATAATGGGAAAACCCCTGGAAGATATGTACGCAGATTTCTTAAAGGAGCTTAAGCACTTTGGCTTGTATTGGGGTGGGGGTGGGGGTGGGGAGTGAGAGTTATCATCCTCGTACTTCTTACTTATGCCTTCTCGGCACGATCCTCCGTCCCGCTGTCTAGCAGTATGTATGTATGTGGGCGAGTGAGTTGTCCCGTCTCCCCCACCCTTTTGTAGTGTTGAAGATTTTATATATATTAAACGCCATCGCATCGTATTGTCAGTGCTAACTAGGTAGTGGGCGGTATGGAAATGGGGGTTAACTTTTGTAGATAAGGTCTTCTGATTTGTACCTAGTTAGCAGGTAGGTAGGTAGGTATGCTAGGTGGGGTGGGTTGGTGAATGGGATGTAGATCGATTTCAAATACTTTGGGGTTTGCCTACATTAGTAGACCGGGACTATATGGATAGACTTCAAACGGGATAAATAGGTGCATCAATGGGCAGGTATATAGGTAAAAGCGTTGTTGATAAAAGGTACTTACATAGGTTAGTTATAAGGGTACTAACCTAGACACATCGTATGGTTTTACTGGTTCTGGATTATGTCTGGTAGTAGTAGAGAACAATGCTTAGGTATATTTAACATTAATGAGTTTTACAGACGGTATATTAGGTAGGCAAGGCCAATAGGAAAATGCATATTACACAAGCAAAGCCTTTGAAACGTATGGTATGTACTTACCTACTAATAATACGAATTAAGAGAGTTACATAAATGTTAATGATCGACGAATAATTCTCCGATATAAGGTTGGTACTACCTACTAGTACTACATAGTATGTATGTACTTAATGAGGGGGGTTTGGTTGGAGATAGGTAGCACTACTTACTTACTACTACCTACCTACATAGGTACATAAGTCGTGGGGTAGGTAAGAAGCCTCGCGCATGTGAGGGCCGATGAGCGGGATTACGCCATACCTAGCCAGCTTGACTACATACATGCGTCTAGTTTCTAGGCCGGTTTATCTCTATCAATGTAGGTAGAGGACCAATGCCTACACCTACCTCGCCCCATCTCGAGATATTGATTCCAGTGTCGTTGAGTGTGGATTAAATTACCTATATCGACCTCGCTTATTACCCGTCAAGCGGGAAGTGCAAAGCTACCCACCTACGTAGCCCTGAAGGTACTTTTACAAAGAGAACGAAGGGGAAAAGAAAAATCGGGGGAGAGAGAGGTCATGTCTTTCACGTCGATCCCGATCCTTGACTTGGCTCTGGCCGAGGACCCGGCGACCAAGCCGCAGTTCCTCGCCGACCTGCGGCACGCGCTCATGGAGGTCGGCTTCCTGTACCTCAAGAACGTCGGGATCCCCGACGACCTGTGGCAGCAGGTCATATCGGAGGGCAAGGCCTTCTTCGACATCCCCATGGAAGAGAAGTGAGTTTCCTCCGATGCTGTACCTCCCTCATACATGTCATTATCCCGTAAATGGTAAAGCCGGAAAAATAAAAAAGAAGAGGGGGAGAGGGAAGGGGAGGGGGGAGGGGGTGATGTTGAAGCGAGCTACACACACTAACACGGCCCGCCCCCCAACCCTACCTTCCCCCCCACGCAAGATGGGAGGGCAGGAGGGGAAAGGGGGGGAATGGGTGCAACCAACTACAGGCTCAAAATCGAGATGAAGAACGCGCCCTCGTTCCTGGGGTACTCGCGCCTCTCGGCCGAGATCACAGCGGGCCAGACCGACCACCGGGAGCAGATCGACCTCTCGACCGAGCACCCCCTGCCGGGGCCCGGCGCGCCGCTCTACGCGAACCTGCTCGGGCCGAACCAGTGGCCGTCCGCGGCGGTGCTGCCGCGGTTCCGGCGCGTCTACACCGACTACATGACGCGCATGGGCGCCGTGTCGCGGCGCTTCACCTCCCTCGTCGCCGAGGCCATCGAGCTGGCCCCCGACGCGTTCGACCGCTACTTCGACCCCGACCAGCAGCACAAGCTCAAGATCGTCCGGTACCCCGACGCGGGGGAGCTGGGCCTGGACCAGAACCAGAGCCAGAACCAGAACCGCGGCCAGGGCGTGGGCCCCCACAAGGACAGCATGCTGACGAGCTACCTCCTGCAGGCGAGCGCGCACCGCGGGCTGCAGGTGCAGAACCCGCGCGGCGAGTGGATCGACTGCCCGCCCGTCGACGGCACGCTGGTCGTGGCCATGGGGCAGGGGCTCGAGGCCCTGACGCGGGGCGTCTGCGCGTCGACGACGCACCGCGTGCTGTCGCCGCGCGCCGGCGAGGGCCCGCGCTTCTCCATCCCCTTCTTCCAGGGCGTGCGCGGCAGCGCCACCTTCGCCGAGCTCGAGGCCGTCGGCGTCGGCGAGGTGCCGCCGGCCGTGCGCGAGCTGCGCCAGAAGGTGCTCCAGGCCAACGGCGGCAGCGGCGGCAGGCTCGACGACGTCGAGTTCACGTTCCGCGTCGGCGGCGCGGCCGAGACCCTCGGCGAGGCCACCCTGCGGAACCGCGTCAAGAGCCACCCCGACGTCGGGGAGCGGTGGTACCCGGATATCCTGCGGAGCATCCGCGAGCAGCAGGCTAGGGAGGAGGAGGCGGCTTCTGGTAGTAGCACTGCTGGTAGTAGTAGTGGCGGTGTCGAGGGGATGGATGTTAGTAAACAGGCGGCAGTCGAGGCGCACTGAAGAAGCAAGTTGGGAAAGGAGAGGAATAAGATACGTTAGTTAGGGAGTTATGTGGTGGGATTATAATAAATAAAAAATAAAAAACTGTCTGCCTCTATCATGTAAACTCGTAGACTCGTTAAATCATAGTTACCATGAAAAATGATGATATAAGAAAAGAAAAGAAAAAAAATCAATCCAAAGGTTCTTTTTTTTTGGTGTTTTTTTTGTCAGGTTGTTTTCCTTTCTCCCCTTCCCCTTTGCTTCCACCCCTCCCCCCTCCCCCCATCTCCTTACTGTATTGTCCCATTTCGGGTGTAAAAAAACACCATAATGCGCCTTCGCTACCTGTATGCAATCTGTGGGTTTGTCTTCCCCCCCGAAGCTCCTTCTCAGCAGTGGTCTCCCTCCTGCAAGTTTTCTTCTCGCTTTCTTTTTTATAGCTTTGCCACTAACGCGACCGAACTCTTTGCAAAACTTTCCTCGATTTTCCGAAAAAGGAGGGGCCTTCGTTCGTTCGTTTGTTCGTTCGTTCAAGCCTCGAAGCTGGGGAAGCACGCGGACAGATCTCGGCTGTGCTTGTTGGTGGCGTGATCCGTGAGCCTGCAATACGGAGTATGGAGTTAGTGTTCTGCTGATAAGACACCGCGGTGGGAAGAGAACACGTGGGCTGGGGAGTAGAGTAGAGGAGAGCAGAGGAGAGTAGAGGAGAGACGTACTCGGGAGCGCGGGTTGTCTTCAGGAAGGTGGCCTTGCAGACTTGGCATTGGATATCCATGGCCTTGACATTCTACGGGGGCGGGGTCGGCGCCGTGTCAGCAATCACGAACCATCTCGTAGGGGAAGGGGGGAGAGACGTACGGACTTCAGCTGTGATTTGGGTGCCTTGGCGGCTTCCTTCTTGTTGCGTTCACGCTTCTTGGAAGACTTGCATCCCTAGAGGGCACAACAGTAATAATACATGTCAGCAAGCAACAAACAACATTATTCCATCCTCACTTCTTCCCTCCTCCCCAACAGGCTGAAAAGTTTGGAAAGTCTAGTTCGGTCTCGGGAGACGGTCGGAAGACTTACATTGCCGCCACCCATTTTGACGAATATGTAGGAAGGGTTGGTGTTGGTGTTTTTTGTTTTTCGAGTGAAATAATCTTGTTCTTGGCTGCGTTTGGGGGAATCCTCTACCTACGTGTGGCGGGATGTTGGGGATCGTCGCGAGGCGGGAGAGAGAAAGAATTACAAAAATAAAAATAAAAAGGGGGGGGCCTGACAGATTTATCTGATGGGGAAGAAAATTTAAGTGGAGGAGGCCTGGAGGGTTTTCTGTAGCCTACCGCCTTATCTTAGGGGGGGTACGGTACCTAGGTGCCTTTAAGGCCGCTCCAAAGAAAACTACCTATATACCTAGGTACTACCGAACCACTGTCCAGAACGTTTTCAGCTGAGAAGCTTTGACCCCTACCTAAGTAGGTATGTAATAATCCGTAGTTTCCGGTTGAATTGGGCCAATCGCTCTACTAGACGGTACCTATTTATTAAATACCTAATGAATATGTATCTAATAAATGTTATACCTTATTACATTACCCAGATATCTACCTACCTAGGTAGCCACCTTCTCCCGCCCGGCTTTCCGCCTTCACCTTCACCTTGAGGTCGTCATTTCATACTCACCGGCAGATAAGTAGGTGCCTATCAATGTATACATCGATTTCCGGTACTCTCGATTCGCCATGATGCACAAGGACTTGCTTCCTGCAACTATATCGACGGCACGCTTCAAGCAAGCCCTGATTCGATATGCACCTCTCATCGAATCCATCTCCTTGGCTAAGGAGGGTGAGTGGACTCGGAAGACGGATATGTCGAACCAGCTCAGGACTGACTGAACGACATCTGAGTAGCCAAGTCGGGCCAGAAGACTCTGCTGGAGCTCGATAAGTTCCGCTATGGAGACGCCCTTGTTTGCTTCCAGTCTGAGAAACCGGAGAGGGGCATGACTCGCGACGACGTGAAGACGTTGGTCGATTGGAAGCTGTGAGTTAATCTCATTTCCCATTCCCAGCATGGCACGGCATGGCTGGCGTGATGTGGAAAGGTTGCCTGACACGTGGTAGCCGCCACGGCAAGTTTCGCCCAACCCTCATGAAGCTTGTGTCGTCAAATGAAGATGAAACCGTCAGAGAGACCATCCAGGAGGCTATGACACGCTATTGGTCTGACCCGGGGGATCCAGCCAAGGCTCTCGACATAATCACGAAGCTGAAGGGGATCGGTCCGGCGACTGCTTCACTTCTGCTATCCGTACACGACCCGGCGCGTGTTATTTTCTTCTCTGACGAAGCCTTCTACTGGTTGTGTCGTGGCGGGAACGTCTCCCCCATCAAGTACAATCTGAAAGAGTATCGTGAATTGCACACGGCTGCACAAGCTCTCTCTAAGCGCCTAGGGGTCAGCGCTACGGAGATCGAGAAAGTGGCTTATGTGTTGATGAAGGATGGGTCCACGCAAGCTACGTCGACAAGCGAAAGGCCAAATTCAGCGCCCGAGATAGAGCTCAGCAAAGAGTCTTCGCCTAAGGCCTCGACGAAGAGGAAGGTCAATGCGGCTGCGGAAACAAGTGTGCAAGTACCCCCACGGCGATCCAAGCGAGGGAAGGCATCTTAAGATATACCCAGCCCGGTTGTCCCACTTGCTCGGTAACGACGAAGCACCCGAGGGTTGCGTGCTGTTAATTTGGAATCCCGGAATCCCACCCATCACATTCCCTGCCGGCATCCTCAGTAACATGCATGGCATATCGTCAGCGAACCCTGAGGTATGTCTGCCCACGAGCGGCCGGGTTCCAACCCAATTGGGAGGATCGCTTCCTCCCGTTTATGGGTCCATCAGATTGGATCGGCTCGGCGGCCCGAGGGAGCGTCGCTCAAGAGCCGCCTTCACCGGCCAATAGTCAGCCGCATTAGCGACCTCTGTCAAGCTATCGCTAACGCACGGTTTTGCAGGAGTAGGGCTAAGAGATATCGTTGCTTCGGAGTCTATTGCCGAAGACGACGATCTAGATGTCAACTTCACATGCGCATCAACTTAATGAAGTGGGCTCCCGCCCACTCTAGATCCCCCCTTATCTCTGCTCTCTTCGTTAAAGGATCGCAGAACAGCTGCTGCTTCACTAGTCAGCCCACTTCTATGCATCCGTGAGATTCACTAATTACAAAGGGGAAGTATCGTTGGGGTTTTAGGTCACCAGAGGGGCCTTGTGATAGGATCATATAAAGCAAAATATATATCTATATACCTATGTGCTCATCCTGAAGATTACTTGAGGTCTATCTATCTTTTCAAGCATATCAGTCCTCTCGGAATCCTGTATACCCTGTACTTGCCCCTCAAGAGAAACTAATAAGAATAATATGCTCTTCACACCGTCCGGAACGGATAGCCTCAGAGCAAGGCCGGACCTTGCCTCTCCCGTGCACGGCCCAGCTACCATGTCCCCCAACTTCATGTCACTCTTGGACTCGGAGCCCATACCCTTGTCCAACCGCTTCGCCAAGATAAAGCGGAACCTCATCGCCGGGCACGAGAAGGCCGTGGCCGATTCCTTCTACCGGCTCCTGCGGCAGCTGCGTAAGGAGGCGGACCATATTGCCGCGTACGGTCTCGACATCATCCCCACAATCGACTACTTCGACATCCACGACGCGGCCACCGTGTCCGCCTTCCGTCAGGCGCTCCGCAAGCGCGGTGTCGCAGTGATCCGCCGCGTCGTGCCCCCCGATGTCGCTCTCGCCTGGAAGCACGAGACCCTCGACTACCTCCGGCACAACCCGTCGCGGGGCCTCCCCCCGCACGACCCCCAGCTCTTCGACCTCTACTGGAGCCCCGGACAGGTGCGCGCGCGCGTCGACTCGCGCATCCTAGAGGCTCAGCGCTTCGCCATGCGCACATGGCGCGCCGGGGACGACGATGCCCCCGTCAGCACCCGACATCCCATCGCGTACGCGGACCGCCTGCGCGTGCGGCGCCCGGGGGACACGGCGCTGGGAACGGGCCCGCACGTCGACGGCGGTAGCGTCGAGCGCTGGGAGCCTGACGGGTACGGGCGCGGGGGCGCGTACGCGCGCATCTTCGAGGGCCGGTGGGAGCAGTACGACCCCTGGGACAGTGGCGCACGCCTCGGCGCCACTGCGGACCTGTACAATGGGGCCGGGTCGTGCAGCGTGTTCCGCATGTTCCAGGGCTGGGTGTCTCTGTCACGCATCACGCCCGGCTCGGGCTCCCTCCTCGCATGCCCCATGGTCCAGCTCACGACCGCCTATCTCCTCCTGCGCCCCTTCTTCTCCCCTCGCCGCGGACCCCCCAACTCCAACTCCGACTCCAACCCCAAACTCAACCCCAATCCTATCACCACCCCTACCACTGCTGCTGCTGCTGCTTCCATGGCCGAGTTCCTCCACGAGAGCAACTGGGCCCTGGACGTGTCCCAGACCAGCATCCTCCACGGCGCCGTCCCGGGGTACATCCAAGAGCTCACGGCGTCGCTGCACCCGCACCTGCGCCTGTCCCGCACCATGGTGCCGGTGCCCCGCGTCGAGCCCGGCGACTACGTCCTCTGGCACCCCGACACGGTGCACGCCACCGACCCCGTGCACCTCGGCGGCGGCAGCGGCGACGCCAGCGTGCTCTACCTCCCCGCCTGCCCTCTCACCCAGACCAACGCCCTCTACCTCGCCCGTCAGCGCCGCGCCTTCCTCCTCGGCCTAGCGGCGCCGGATTTCGCCGGCGGCGGCGGCGGGGGGGAGAGGAGGAGTACTACTAAAATATATGGTGGTGGTGGTTGGGCAGAGGGGGAGCACACGGGCCGACCCGGCGTGCAGGAGGTGAGCGATGCCGGCGGGGAAGGCGGCCTGCGGAGCATGGGATTGCTGCCTTTCGACGCGCCTGCCTCGTCTGCCTTGGTAGAAGAAGAAGAAGAAAAAGAAGAAGAAGAAGGGGAAGGGTACGATGGGAAGAAGAGTGGTAATGGTGGTAGCAGTAGAGAAAGGAGGGCCAAGACCGAGAGGGACCTGGTGAGGCTTGCCAACAGCATCTTGTTCCCTGATCGGTTCGACGCCCTGTATAAGAGGGATAGGGGTAGGGATAGGGATAGGGATAGGGATAGGGATAGGGATAGGGATAGGGATAGGGGCAAAGGAGGAGGTGGGGGTGGGAAGAAACTCTAAGAAGCTAGTGTATATGTGTGCCTGGGAGGTATGTAGGGAGTTATGTAGAAAAGCCGTCCCTCCCTTTTACAAGAGCATCGTTAGGTACTTTTTTTTTTTTTGCTCTTTTGCTCTTTACTCTAGAAATTGTATTTATTTTTTGCATTACCCAGGAAGGAAGGTAGTTGGTGAATATCGTATAGTATCGTATCATATCGTATCGGTGTATCAATAGAACTTAAGATTGGGGTTAAAAAGGGTTTTCTCTCTCCTTCTCTCTCTTTCTCTCTTTTTAATTTTCTGTTTTCTTTTTTATTCATTTTCTTAGCTCACTTTTGTCTATCCTTACAACTGTGTCCTGTAGACGACAGCAGCAGCGGAACATCAATGTCATACCAACTATATCATGCCGATTAAGCAGGTAGAAACATTACCCGTATGTCTGACACAGAATAGATGGATAAAGGGAACCACCTTTCATGTATACTAGAAATTGAGCAGTATAACTTCACCCCCCCCCCCCCCCCCCCCCCCCCCCGTCACTCTTTTCTCTGGATGCCATCATGTAAAAAACTAACCACCACTCCGAAGTTAATATCGCATTTGGGATACATACAAGACCCAGGGCTTCTAGCTCATGCCTTGAGCCTTCTTAAACTCAGTCCCATTCATGCTACGGCCACAGCGTGTAGCATCAAGGTCCAGGTCCTAATATACTATAGCACATCTCCGTCTTGTCCTCTCAGCACTACATCCTTTCTTTCACCTTCGACTCCCAGGTATTCGTAAGGACATGGAAACATATGGTGGAACAACTCCCACGAGGAGACGGGGAAGACGAAGGATATGGTTTAGAAAGAATGAGTTCTCATGTGATCTCTATCCGCTTATTTGTCCTTGCGCGTACCGGCGGGGGGCAGAGTCTCTCCGTACTTCTCGCACAGGTTGTTGTACTCACGGGATAGGCCCTCGGCCTGCTTCTTGAGATTCTCGATGTCACGATCGCGGCGCTCGATCTCCTGGTTGAGGCGAGCAATCTCACCAGGCTTGCCAGCAACGGCAAGCTTCTCGCTCTCCTTAGTCTTGCGATCGGTGCCCTCGTA
Organism: Biscogniauxia sp. FL1348; assembly: GCA_022544895.1. Taxonomy (NCBI): domain Eukaryota; kingdom Fungi; phylum Ascomycota; class Sordariomycetes; order Xylariales; family Xylariaceae; genus Biscogniauxia; species Biscogniauxia sp. FL1348. The sequence goes on along the minus strand of JAJNNV010000062.1, from coordinate 100,840 downwards.
CTGCTTGACCTTCTCCTCCAGCCGAAGCACCTCGAGGATCATGGTGTACGTGCGGTTCAGGATCAGTGACAGGAACAAGGTAAAGCCACACAGGTACATGTTCCGCTGGCTGTAGAACTTGCGGGCCTGCACCTCAAGACGCTCGTGGCCCATGACGACACTGTCGAAGGAGAGGAAATAGAAGTTAGTAGGCGGAAGGGCAGCAGAGACGGGCGGGTGGTGGTGGGCCCGGGACTTACGTTGATCCCTTAGAGGAGTCAGTGACGCTGGCCAGCTCGACTTGGACACGATAGACGCGGTTAACGCTATCGAGGAAAAGGATGAGAATGAATATGAACGTGATCTTCAAGCCGTGATGTAGTTTCGCCACCAACGGATTTTCAGACAGGAAACTGTGCCCCAACGGTGTTAGCTTGTCCACCAACTGCTTCGAGGCAATCTCGGAACTGCGGGGAGATGGATGTGGGGGTTGGACCGAGACATACGTGAACATCTTGCGGCGGACGGTGAAGGGCATGGGCACCACAAGGAACATGAAGAGTGACATTTCTGCCACGAGCAGCATGAAGACCTGGTTGTGCAGTACAGCATTAGCACTGCGTCCTCCACGACTGGCCATTAGAGCCGACAGGATGTAAGTGAAGCTGGTGACATACAAGAGTGTAATAGAGCGTCATTTTGACGGTGGTTGTCCAGCAGCAGCCCGGGGTGGATATAGGTACGTCAAGGTGTCTCTGTCGAACAGAAGAAGCCTGGCTTGGCTGGTTGGTGGTGATGGAAGGAAGCGCCGGAAGAGAGTCAAGAGTCGAGGAAAGTTGGATGAATGTCGGGGGATGGAAGCGAGATGGACAAAGGGATTATTTTCTGTCTCTCTAGTCGGGTAGTTGGAGTTGACAGGTGCAGGTTGAAGAGGGGGGGGAGGGAGAAAAAAGAAGTTCAGGTTCAGGTTGTTTTGTGCAAGTTCATCAAAAAGGTGGCCTCCTGCGTCAGAGGTATTTGAACTACCTAACCTAGTACTAACCTTAGCTAAGTAGTACCTAGCCTGTGGGTAGCTAACCTGAGCAGTTGGGTGGTCTGGTCGCTGGGGCGGTACCTACCTAGGTAGGTAGAAAATCATCTACGTCACATGTGGCTTGAAAGCTTACCTACCCCTGCACACTCGACGTAAGCTCAGGCTTTGCTAGCTATGTAGTACTTAGCTAAGTACTAAAGTACCTAGGTACCTAATGTACCTTGGTACCTACATAATCTTCAATTTGCAGCACCCAGTTTTGCCCTCATCTTTATTCGTCTATTTTCTATCTTCTAGATCCCAGCCTAGACGATGAGGCCAGCTGGCTTGATAATACTATAATGTTAAGGTTAGGCATAACCGTCCCCTCCCTTGATTGGCAGGCAGCAAACACGAACCCCCCCCCCCCTCCCGCCCCTTAAAAAAATTCAACGGTACCAGGACTACATCATCATTATCATCTTATTTAACAACTTGTTCTCATATGTGCGTATGCGACGCTGTCTCAACCTCAAACCTCAACCTTCGGCGTCTATCTCGTAGCTATTGGACTTGTGCTTCGGCTGGAACGCAAAGTTGGGGTGCGCAGGACCAAGGAACATCTCGCTATGTGCATCGCATCAAGAGTTAGCTTATAGTGACCCTCAAATACATACCATTTGCTTGATGTAACACATCAGAAAACCAGAAAAGTAAACAGGTCGAGTCTCACCTGATCTTGATCCAGTCCTTGTAGTTGGGACTGGCGAGCAACGATTCCAGCTCATTCCTACCTCGGTAGCTGGGCGGCCGGTCGTTCAGGCTCGGAGGCAGATGCTCCAGAATTCCGATGGGAATGTATCGGTAGGTGAAGCTCAGCCACTCCAGCAGAAATCGTCGAGTGTAGCCCAAGCCAAGCTCGTCCGTCCCCCAAGTCTCGAGCCCGTATCGGACGAATTTCTCGATGTACCCGAGCCGCTCTGACGCTGACTTGTCCAGATACTGGCCCTTCTCGATCTCCTCGAATATCCAGGGTTTGATCATGGCTCCTCTCGCCACCATGACCGTGTCCACCTTAGCCTTTTCAATGTGCTCGTAGTAGTCTACGTGTGAATAGCAGTCGCCATTGCCGATGAAATACACTTTTCCATCAACCGTGTTCGCCTGTGTGCTCTCGTCCGGTGCTCCCGCCGTGTCTGTGAGCTCGTCTTTCTTGTCCTTGTACGACTTGATAAGAGCTGAGCATTCGGCGATGTACTCCCAGTTAGCCTTTTTCAGGTACCGTTGTTGTCTGCTTCGCCCGTGTAAGGTAATTGCGGCACACCCGGGGGCCCCTAGCCTCTCACGGAATTCGGGACTGCCAAAAGCAAGTCGTTCAATCAGCCGGGCTGCCGTTGGTCTCCCATCTCTGACACCCATCCGTAGCTTCGTAGTGATGGGCACTTCTCCGGAAACTGCATTCATACCCCGAACCATCTTCTCCAGCTTGCTAGGGGTATCTAGAAGCCCAGAGCCTGCGCCGGTCTGGAAGACGAGATCAATAGGACAGCCGCAATTCAAATCTACCACACGAAGATGAGGCAAGAACCTGGTTAGCGCTTCTGTTGCCTTCATCACCACCCATGGTTGGTTTCCGGAAATCTGTGCTCCCCACTTGAGATCTTTCGAATTATCGTAGCCCTTTACCACCTCGCCCTTCCCGGGAATAAATCGCGGGGGCACTAGTTCTGTCTCATGTGTCTTCATCAGGGCCCATTCGCCCTTTTGGCCTTGAACAAGAGGCATGCCCATGGCCATCTCCGAGTACGTGACCTGAGCTCCCAGTTCGGCACATAATCTTCGGAAAGGGAGGTTTCCCTGTGTAGTGAGTGGTGCCAAGACAGGTGTTTCCGGTCCGAAGTAGATCTTCCTCTTTTCCGACGGCTTGAGCGGCGGGTCCGTGAACTGTGCCCTGAGATCCTCGACTTGGGCGTTGTTTGCACTGCCTTCCTCTTCCGGCTTTTTCTGGTTGAAAAACTGCCGTGTCAATTCGGTATCCTTCTCTAGCCATTTGATGTAAGCCTCGGACTTGTCGAGTTTGATCTTCTTCCTCGCAAGATCCCACTTGTTATCAGACGAGGCGATGTTGACGATGCCGGGTCTGGCTTCCGGATCCTCAACACCGTCGCTGCTTGCTGGCTGATCTGGGCCCTGGATCAGAACTAGCTCGTTCCGCCCATCTTCGTGGACGATCTCCTTCGAGTGACTCTTGACGAAGCGGCACTTCCACCCAGCCGTACACCGACCGTACTCCTCGAACACGGGGCATTTGCCGCCCAAGGTGTCCACGTCGGCACGGCGGCCCTCGCTGAAATACTTGCGCAGATCGTGGCACATGTTACATCGGTCGCCGAACTTGCAAGGCTTGGGCGAAAACTCATTGCTATAAGTCCTACTGTTACATAGCCGTAACGTATCCTCAAAGTGGCCGTAAGTGCGGTTCTGGTTCTGGCCGCCCTGTTTCTTCTTCTTCCCCTTCCCCTTCTTACCCTCACCCTGGGGTTCTCCTCGGCCATTGGCGGCGTCTTCCGCGGCAGTGGAACCCTCAGCCGCATCATCGTCGTACGTGCTTTGGGCTTCGCGGGAAATGAGGTATCTGGGAGATATTGTCAGTTCGGACGCACCGATAGAGGCAATACCTATCACGCGCGGAGATGCTCACTCGGCCTTGATGGGTGCAACGCCTGGTTTCCTCTCAACCGCGTTGGGGGCTGTGGTTTGTTCCGCAGCCTCATCGTGGCTCACTTTCTGTCTCTTGGCTGTGGGCTCGGGTGTTTCCAAGCTGGGTGTATCCTGCATGGCAACATTGTCACTACAAGCAGCTTTGTGCTTTAAGGAACTCCCAGGGCTGGCAGCTGTAGCCGGAGCACCGGTCTCCTCTCTTGGCGTGCTCTCGGTCATTTTGGGTGAGACAGCTCTCGCCAATTGGATTTGTTGAAGGCAAGGTGAGGTGTTGGTAAGTGAGAGAGCATAAATGAATTTTTAAAAGTTGTTTTCTGGATAAGAGGTACGTACCTCTTATCGGTTGGTTGCTCCACAATTCCGTCCCCCAACTTCCCGCCTACAAAAACTGACGGTTATAAGTACTTACTTACTATACCTACCTAGTACTACCCATAAAACACCAATCATTCTACCGCATCTTGGCCAATTCAGGAAATACATATATTGAAGCTAGGTAGACCACTCATCAAGAATATGCTATACATATCTAGCCCTGGGCCCCTGAGCTAGGGACAAAATGCCACCAGCAGCTGGATCGACGAATGTTTTGAATCTACATGAAACTTTTGAAGATAGCTATAACAGAACGACCAGATATTCGCCTTGAGACATAGCCAGGGGTGGCTAGCTAACTTTATCAGTTAACGTAGGACGCTCTAGCTGAGACAATACGACGTTCTCCAGATATCTCAACTACATACCAAACGAAGACTAAAAAAGTAATAGGAAAAAAAAAAGGAAAAAAAGAACCTAAACAAAACAAATATTCCTATGTACTTAAATAACCACCTAACCTACCTACCTACCAACTTACCCACCAAACCGCGATATCAGCGCCACCAAAAACAGCGATAACAAGAAAAACCCCCCAAGAAGCCCCCGCCTAGCACCCAGTCCCCCTAGGTACTTACAAAACCTTCGATAATACTTTACTTTACCCTACTTACCGAGTGAAGCGGCTCCGCCAGCCAAGATATGTAGGTAGTAGCCAAGTCAACGCCCCCCCTCCCCAAACCCCCAAAGGTTGCCGCCACTGGAGCTTAGCACGACAAACAGCAAATCCCGCTGGCGCCCTCACCAACCAGACGGCGACCGGGGACGCGCACGCGCATGCCGATTCACGAGCCTGATGCGCTTCACCCGCCCACCACTATCGTCCCCGCCTCCCTCCGACAGGCTAGCCGACCGCTTACGCGGGGAGTTCTCATCGTCGTCGGCGGCAGGTGGGTCGTACGGCGGGGGGCTTAGGGTTTGGGTTCGGGTATCGCGGAGGTGCGAAGTGGGTATCTCCTCCCGGTGAGGGGTGTAGTTCTGCCGGTGGGAGTAGTAGTAGTGCGGGCGATGGCCCGCTTCGGGGCCGGGAGGCGGCGGGTGTTGCTGTTGCTGTCCCGGCTCGTCGAGCGCCTGGACGCCGGTGCCGCCGCAGTGCGCGCACAGCGCGAGTCTTCCCCGCGCGCGCGCGAGTCTCCTGGCACCCGGGGTTGTTGTGGCGGCGGCGGCGGCCGGGACGCCGGTGTCGCGTGCCAGGACCTGCGAGACGGGGCGGACGAGCTTGCCCCAGCGGTTTCTAAGCGCGAAGAAGTCAGTCAGTCGGTCGGGAATACTCGCTCGTTTGTGTTTGAGATGAGGTAAGTAAGTAGGTAAATAGCTGTCTATTTGTGTGTTCATTGTGGATATGGAGTCGTCTATGGTGAGCCGGGGAGGGGGGAGGGGGTTAATATTACTGACCCGTAATCAGGGTCGCTGCCGTACCGCTCCGTCACGTACCGCACCTGGTTCAGCCCGAAGTCCGGCTCGTCGTAGGCCTCCCTAAAGTCCCGGGCAACTGCAAGGTGCAGGTTGACCGTCTCTCCACGCGGCACGTCGCGCACCGTCCTGTCCAGGATGAAGTTTATCTGCTCGTCGGTGTATCTCGTCGGGCCGACCATCTTGCTGAATTCCACCCCCCGGGAGTTCTACTTGGGTGGAGGGTTTTCGGTTCTATTCCAGAGAAGTCGATAGCTATGTACAACTAATTTCCTTGGTGATCGTGGCATATCCTAACTTCTGGCCAAAAGAGAAGAGAGAGAGAAAAAAAGGGGGGGAAGAGAGAGACGCGGGTAGCACCTAGTGAGTAGGGAGCAATGTTAGTTAGTCCTTGCAAACGGTCGTTGGTTCTTAACTTCGGTGAACTATTGATGCTGTTGCTTTATATCCGGCTATAGAGAAGTATTCTATAATGAAGGGGAAAGGGGAAAAGTCTGGAAGATAACGGTTAGCTAAATAGTTTTCTTGTAGACCATCATCGGCTATCCGAGGCTCATCCTAGTGAAACGGTGAATCAGGGGTGAATGCAAGAATGCAGTTGGTTGTGCAAGAACAGCAACACCGCAAGGTTTTTGACTCCTTCGTAATCGAGGGCCCGAGTATATTGCATGACATTCGTGTATTAGCAAGCAGCAAGCACACTTTTTTGAGCTACCAAGGGCAAAGTTAGCTACCTCTTGAAGCACTTTGATCTGTGAGTAGGTATGCATCCAAATTTGACCTACTACAACCAGTACTTACGAGCATAGATAGGTAGTCGTTTTCAAGTAGCTCCAAGGTCGAAATACTATGACGGTGAGGGAAATCAATGGATGAAGGGTAATATAGGTATAAGAATGTTTGCCATAGATTCTCTCTGCGAAGCTACATCATTTGGGTTTACTATATCAGAGCTTAGTATCAAAGGAGATGGAAACCCATCGAGCAAGTAGAACAGATTTTATAGGATATTCACGAGGATGGCATCATGCAGGGGTATGAAATTGTTCGCAATTCATAAACATCAGTCACACAATTTTGATGATCCATACCGAACTATTACCTAACCTAGACGTATGGGTCATTAAAGGCTCGACAATAAGAGACAGCCCCTACAATGTTCAGTTACTCTCCTTTACCTCCTAGGAATTTACTCGATAGTAAATTCTATTCTGAGGATATGGAAAATTTCTATATTACAACTGGACGGATATGAATATTCATGGGAGCCCATAATACTATCTCTACCCCGAGTAGAAGCGAATAACATAACCCGTCGTCGCCGCAGAATACGTCGGAAAATATCCAGCTTGCCCAACAACCGAACTTAACTATAGTATCACACTCGCTAATCTAAATCCGATATGACAAGCCGGCCGTGATGACTAGGGCAAGTGAATACAACGGGATATCTCTCACTGTCATAAACCAAACTCCAAGGCCCATCCATGTTAGCTGGATAAGGAAGAAGAGGTATCAAACAGCAGATTGGGAAACGATGGGAAGCAAGTAGGCGGACGCCACATGAGACTGGGAATGATTGTCTGCCAGGTTTTACTCTACCTAGACACCCACCCGTTATTCTCACCAGCACCACGAACGATGCCACAACAAAAAAAATCTAGGCACTAAATCCCCCCCTATTTTCTCTTTCTCCACCCAAGTCCGCCTTCGAACCTTCATTACCACAACCCCTACCTACTTACCTACATATGCTCCCCCCCCCATCCTCCTCCTTCCTTCCCAAAATCCCAGACCTCGATCCGACGACCACCCGTCCTCTATACCTACCTACCTACCTATCTACCTACCTATTCCCCACCATCTTCTTTTCGAAAATAATGCTTTTCACGCAAGGCAAATCTACATCTAACCAGTCCCCGCCTCAAAGGTACTTACTTACAACATGTAAGTAGGGATGGATTTTTTTTTTTTTTTTTCAAATCTTTCTTTATATGTCATTTTAACAGAAGCCTTTTTTTCTCAGGAAATAAAGATTTGGCAGTACTTTAAGAAAGGAGGCAGGAGGTACTTAGGAAGGTAAAGACCATCTAACCTACATACTTAATGTACATACCCCGACCTACCTAAATGTCAGCAAAGGCGCGAACCAAACCACCAGCCCCCCGCGCGGGTCCGGGGTCCGGGGATGAGGCGAACGAGCCAATGAGAAATGGTTTCAATGCATCGTACTCGCCGATTTGGGCAAGTGGTAGGTACCTAGGTAGTAGCGCATCTCCACCCGACCCTCCCCCCCCCCCCCTTCGTTCGTACCTGCTTACACACATTCACATTTACACCAATCTGATAACCTCATTTCACTTTAATCATAGTAATCACCTAGGTTAGGTTAAGGATATAGACAAATAACGAACTACACACTTTTTAGCACTTGAGAAAATAAAAAATTAATAAAAACCAGTGGACCTTTAAATGCATACGCTGTGTTAAATTTAAAGCATCGCACACGCTAGGTTAGGTATTTGTTTTGTTTCCATAAAATACATGCGTATTAATCAAATCGTAGAACCCAACGACAGCAGGATAAAAAGGGAATAAACCATCGGTGTAAAAAAATAGTCCAATTCTCTGCCCTGCCTAAAGAGACTTATACCAGATAGGCCTCCCTGGGAGTAACAGGCTTGGACATGCGTGTGCTGTGCTGCGTGTATTGATAAAGAAAAAAAAAAGGAAAGATTCGTCTCGACTTGTTCAGTTCGTTCATTTCCCAACCGAGCGGTCCCTTCCGCATATGCCATTCCCCGTTCCTTCCTTCCCCCCAAATGCTTTTTTGGTGCTGTTGTCGTTACTGCTATATACATACGTCGTGAGAGCTCCAGCCAAAGGCAAAGCCAAAAAGACGAAGAAGAAAAGAAAAAAAAATAAGCGCGGATCTTGATTTAGGTTGGGGGGTAATGGTGGTACTGAGGGTATTTCCGTTCCCTTTCCCTTCGCGTCTTCGTATCCTGTATCTTAATCACAATCTTGAAAGAAAGTCGTGGTAAGAAGACGAAGAATAGAGAGAGAGAAGGGGGGGAAGAAGGAAGAAAAAAGCAAAGTAAACGCCGGTTGTAATGCTAGCTCTATCGCCCCTCCTGTTCTAATGCAGAATATGACCGAAAAAAATTTGACAAGAAAAACCTCCCTTTGCCGAAGTAGCGATGCGTATTCGCCATCTTTCCGTTATTTTCCGTTGCCGCCTTTTCCATTTCCCTTAGTATGCTGCGCGCGCGCGTCTTCCACTACATATGTACGTGATTCACTTTCCGTACTTGTTGCCGAGTGTGGCCTCGAAGCGATACACTCGAAAAACAGACAAGAGAGATAGAGGAAGAAAACAGAGGAAAGGTAGAGAAAAAGAAAATCAATATATGCAAAGAACACGGAGATAGAACTCCAAATGAGGGGAAGAAATCATCGGGACCTTTCGAGATGGGTCGTGGACGTAGGTGTGGACGCCACAAGCCAGCGCCCCTTAACGACGCTGCTGTGTCGCCTCTCGCCGTGCCTGGCCTGTCATTCGTGCTCGGGCCATCATAAAGTGCTCGACCTGGGTGACGGGGACGAGGGTAGTCGCGGCAGACTTCTCGGCATAGCTTTGCGTCCGGTTCGGAGCTGCAGTGGTCGTGGCCGACGGTTGGGCGTTCGCATCGCTGGCACCAAGCGTCACGGTGGTGAGCTGGGTGACGGTCTCGGGTGCAGCCGTAACCGTGACGGTTTGGATACCACCTTTGCCCTTCTTAGAAGACGTGCTTTCCGCAGGCGCCGAGGTCGTCGTGGGGGTCGCATCGCCCGTGTTCAAACCAGTTGGGGCGGGCGGGCTGCTGGTTCCGACGCCCAGGGCGGTAGCCTCGATGAGATCAGCGAGCTGAGACGAGATACCCGCGCTCTGAACTTTGTTGTTCGAGGCGAATTTGATCTTCTGGGTGGTGTCTTGTTTGGCGCCGCCAAGCTCAATCTCAGCGCAAGATGTGTAGATCTCGGTGACATTCTGGGTGTCGGAGACAACGAGAGGCCAGTCCCAGACCCACATGACCGTGTAAGTTCCTTCAGATGGGAGGTCCTCGGGAAGTTGGAAGTCAGACTGGCACCAAAGCTCGGGCAAGCCGTACTTGGCCGTGCGCTCGCTGTTGATGGGGTTATTGGCGACTTGCTGGTAGCACTGTCCATCGTCGAAATAGTGGCTCGCAAGTAGTTTGCCCTTGCCGTTTCCACCAGTTCCGTCGGCAGTCCAAGAATCAAGAACATCAGCGATGCCGTCCGAGTCCTGGTGCTCGAGAGTGCCATAGATGTAGACGTTTCCTCCGCGATAGGGACGCTGGGTTAGTTCAGGTTGGGTTACATGTCCATTCTCCTGATACTGCATGGCGGCATAGTCTCCGGCCGCTGCAGTGAGACGAGGGTAAGTCTGGTAGTTGCTCGACGACTTGGGCTTGCAAATGGCCGGGTTAGATTTGGTGTCGAGGATTTTATTCTGGTGAGCATCGTCGCTGACACCAGCTCCGCGGGGAAGATAGCCGATCGGATATCCTGCATCTCCCGTATAGGCGCCGGTTGAGTCGATGCGGTACAGAGTCTCGACCCAAGTGTGCGCGTTGGCTGCTTGGAGAGCAGCCAATAGCGCCAGGCCGTAGGCGGGACTCTTGGTGAACATTTTAGGAAGTGGTGTACTTGATAGTCGAATAGAATATATGGCTCTGGGTCTCGCTCAGCGAGACACGAAAGAAAGGTGTAGGGACGTCGAAAACGATGTGTTTCGTACTGGAAATCAGTAGGAAGAGTAGTTTGCTATCGTCGGTCTTCACGTCGTAAATGTTGTTCTTGGTTTCGTAAGGGGAAAAAATTGAAATATAGAAAATGGGCGGCTTGCGCTCGAATAGAAATGCTCAATTTGTAGAAAATTGTGCGTGAGAAATATAAACAGGTTGGGAGAGAAAAGAGGACGCACGGCGTGCCACAGTCAGGCTGGCTGACTTGAGAATAGAAATAGGCGGAAACGAATTCTTTATTGTGGCCTAGGCTTTCATGGCGAACACTGGCGAACAATCACCCTCTTGTTCTGAAAACAATGATGAGTTGCTGAACAATGGTCAAAGACGAGGCGAGGCGAGGCGAGTCTTGTCTGAGGTATCTTGGGAGAGACAAGGTGGCGTTCGGGTGGTGGTGGTGAGTGCGTGGTGAAGAATTCCAATGACAAGAGTTGCAGAGTTGTTGTAGAAGGCTGGGCTGGAGAGGACTGGCGCAAATGGTGGTGGTGGTGGTGGTGGTGGTGGTGATGATGATGGTGGTGATAATTATGGCAAGGTCGGGGAAGGCACCTCATCTGATCTGTCTTGACCTGTTCGTTCTGATAGTCGACGACTTGACTTGCACGTGCTCAAAGCCAACAATTGTGACTCGGCTTTGACTTGTTGTTTTCCCTGCTTTGTGTTTGCTACTTTTGGAATCAAGGTGAATGAATGGGCGAGGGAGTCTAAGTCTCCACCGGCCTTACTCGGATCACTTGGGCTAAACAAAGAAAAGGAAGCATGACTTCACCTGGGATAATGGCCTTTTTTTCATTTTTTTTTCCTGGTCTCGACCTGACCTAGAGAGCAACCTACCTACGTACGACACCGGGTAGATAAAACAGTCTGGTGTGTGGGACTCGCGGAATACTACAACAGTATGCACGACAGGTCGATAAGATTCGGGCAAGGTCATGGACACTGCTGGGCTTACTGGGCTGTTTGACAAGGCGGCTCATGCACGCCAGTCGTTGGACTAGTTCGATGGAGTTGGGGAGGTTGTTTGTGAACTACAATCTGTAGGGGTTGGAAGTCTTGGGGCTGCAAGGTGACCCATTCCAGTTCTCGCGCATCCATAACTTGGCATGCTTATGACAAGAACATTGTAAAGGTGGGGCTTGCGGCTGGGATATATGCGCCTCGTAGGTATCTTTGGAAGGTACATATACATTCGATAGGCGGGTTTAGTGGGCTTGGGCAGCAGTACACATACCTACATCTTCAGACGTTTCCTATGTATGTAGGTAGGTACTACCTTCCATATGTATGTACCTATGTGTGCATGGGGCAGTATGCGGTACCACACCACCACCACTTACCTTGCATACATACATACATTAAACCTACCTAGCCCGTACTACAATGTACGTTCATAGATAAAGTATATTCACCGGGTTAAGTACCTACACAATGACAGATTGTCTGTAAGGGTTTACTACCTATGTACTTACTGCCCATACCTTAGTACTTATATATGTTGTAAGTATAAGATACTTTTTGATAGTTCAGTTAAATATTTACACGGCATAAAAAAAGAGGAATACAAAAATGGGATGGAAAGTATGTATGTACGTACGTACGTAACCTAAGTACCTAAGTTGTTTGGCGGGGAGGATTTGCAGCAGGGTAGGTTAGGTACTTACTCTGTAGTTCGTGGGAACTTTCCCATTTTGCATTTCCCATTTGGCTCCAGATCTAAAAAAGATGGGGTGGCCCAATCTGTAACAGTAAAAGGAAAGCACCACATGCAGGCCCTCCCCTCCACGTCCCACAATTACCCACCGCTGTGCCCAACCAGGCTGGCGGTGGCTTTTGTCCGCTCTAGCGAATCGTTGCACCTCCACCACTCGAATCTCGTCGCATACCCCAGTCCGTAACAACTACATGTCGACGACATCGCGTTAAATGGGTGCCATTTCATTTAATTGCAGCGCCTAGCCAGCATTTCCCACCACCTCCAAGGCCCCCCGTCTTTTTTTCTTCTTCATATTTCATCTCCGCGAAAACGTCTGTTGGACCAGAGCTTATGACAACCTTCGCACTCGGAATCCCCTGGAATCTCCTTGAATCGCTTCGACTCCCCTCCGCTCCTCTGCCCACGATGGTCTCGGGTCGCACCAGTCCTCGTCTTCAAGCTCTCTCTTCAACACCAGCCATGTGGTTGGTTGCTTTTGCCGCCATCTTTAACCCCCTCTCTCACTCTCCACTCTCTCAATTTCCTTTTTTTCTTCTTTTTTTCTCATGTAGTATCACCTGACGAATTGCTTGCTTTTTCGGTCCCGTGCTGAGGTCCGCGGTAATCTCCCATAGTCGCGCCGGCCCGAGCGCTTTGATACTCCTGCGATCGTCGCTATAAGCGCCGCTACCTAGTACCTACGTATGTACATACACCACAGTATCTTCGCATGGCGCCGCCCTTGCTCCCTCGACCCCAGCTTCGGGCTTTTATTAATCATTGTTCGCCATCATCTTTCCGAGCTCCGAAACAAGTACAGGACCTCTTGGACTAGGGTCGGCCGACAAAAGATTATCTTCGTCCCGTCTATTCTTGTATGGAACAGGGAATTAAGAAGACGACGCTGGGATCAGGGCCTTCGAACGAGCAAACTCAGTAAAGAACCCAAGGGGTCTCATCCGAACATGTGCATTGACTCTCCACCGCCAGCTGCAAGCACTTCCACGTTTTTACTCTCGCAAGCGCCCTCGTTGCCAAGCTTATTATTGCTATCCACTTCCTCGGCGCGGCTCTGCATACACTTCAAAGCAGGGTTTCCCGACCCCATTGTCGTCGACGACGAAGGCACCAGCGTTGCTGCGCCTGTCGACGCCCGGCATTGTTGCTACCCAGGTGCACACCAACTGAGTGAATTTCTACTCTACCTCAAATCAAACGAACCCCTCAAAAACATCAATTTGCTCAGGAATGGATTGGCCCTGGACTTGGAATTCGGCGTGCGCTAAATCAAGGCTTTCTTGGCGTCCAGACGTTTGAAGTTTCACCATTCACTGACGAGCGCCCCAGACCCTGCTGCTCGTCGTCCGACGTCGATGACACCCAATGCCTCCCGCCGCTGCTAGCTATACGGCACAATTACCTGTCTCGGCTACTTCTTCCTGGTCAAAACCCCTCCGGGCCTAGAAAAAGGTTGAACTATACGAAGTACCCCTCTTGCAATGAAGTCTATTAGCGGTGGAAGATTTCTAGACAATACGCGCGCAACCCCCCTCCCCTTGTCAGAACACTTATCTGCGAGAAACAGAGAAGCCTCATATATTCTACAGCCAAGCGTGTTTCGTCGATCGTCGAATCCCCACCCCCGATCTATCTATCGTAAGACCCTTGAATCGACCCAGACTTTTGGATTATTGACTCAAGTAAAAGGAGGGGAAATGCACAAGGGAACCAGAACATTGCGAATGTTATGTGACTAATACTGTCAATGTCGTTCGAATGGAGCATTCTGATGACTCGCATTATCACGCACATCTTATCGCGGGTCCTATGTCTGTAACCACTCTCTTTATTTACATCTTCATCCACCCACGCTCTCCGCGAGAGTGGCCGCTAGGAATAGGTAGGTAATGCTCCTAACGTTGTGGGTCTTATAAGAGTGTACACTCGATGTGGATCCCAGGTCTCTCCACTGTACAAACATGCGAGGTTCTGCACAACGGATGTATGGAGCCGAGTCGGGTCCAGGGGAGAGATGGTTGTACAGTACTTAATGCTCGAAATTAATATTCACTAAGCTAACCTCACAGTCAGCGTGACGCCGGGTCTGGAGCCGCCAGTTCTCCAAGCCTAGAGGCTATGGTCATTTCATACAGCAGGCCTGATGAGGTGGACACTTCGGATGCGAACTCACTGTAAGTGGCTCTGCTGTACGGTAGGCAATGTCAGGCCAGAGTAAAGAGCTATGCAGATGTGTCGAGGTCCCGCCCCTATCAAATGCTCACGCATGGTAATCAGGGCAAGATAGGCAAATGCTCAATATCAGGAACATTGTGTGATATTAGAGAATATGAAGAAAGATGCAAGTTAGGAATACATTGCCGACCGACCACCCTTTAAAAATAGGAGAAACCGCGTATAAATGGTATAGATATTCTCACCCGAGAATAAAGAGAAAAAAAATAATACAATATGCAAACCCTCCTTAACAAATGAAGGAAGAATAGGAGTGAGAGAGAGACTAGAGAAGTAAAAAAAAAAAGTTATAAAAAATATGCCCCGAGGTTTCCCAGCCTCAAATTTTCCCCTTTTTGATGTTTGATAGAGAGAAAAATAACACAGTTCAAAAGGATCCCGTGACTCCAAATAGGAAAAAAAAGACATGCCACCTCTTATCCCCAAAGATGAATAGAAGTGAGAAAGGAAAAGAGAAAGAAAAAGAAGAAGCCCATCCAGACATCATGATCATACAGATGAGAAAGAAAGAAAGAAAGAAAGAGGGAGCCCTTCCCCTAAACTGCAAAATCAGATAGAACGCGCCCCCTCCGAAAAAAGAAGAAAAAAAAAAGAAAAGGGGGAGGCTACCTAAGTAGGTATCACAAGTAAACCGCCCCCTCCTCCTGCTGCTGCTGGTTCTGCTGCTGGTTCTGGTGCTGCTGTGTCTGCAAACCCGCGCTCCCGCTCGTACTCCTCCTCCCCACCCCGGCCCCCACTCCGCCAGGCCGACACCCATGCGTCAGCTTCCGGACCGCGTACCCCCTTCCCTCCTCCCCCTCCCCGGCGCCATCCAGGCTCTCCTCGCGCGAGCGCTTGCGCCCCAGGACCTGCGACTGCGAGCCGGTACTGCCCAGGAGCACCGGGGCGGGGGCGGTAGAGAACTCGTCATCCTCGTTATTGTTGTTGGTGGTGGTGCCCCAGGTCGCTGTCGCTGCCCAGGCGTCGTCGGTCCAGCCGCGGGGGTCGTATGGGGGTTGGTGGGGTTGGGGTACGCCGGCGGCGGCCATGGCGGTTGCCCATTGGGACTCCATGCTGAGAGTCGTGGCGGTGGTGGTAGTAGTTGTTGTTGTAGTAGTGCTGGGGCTCGCGCCGCTTTCCGAGCATGGGCCCGGGCCCCAGGCGAGGCCGGCGTGGGGGACGTAGCCCGCCGTGGTAGGGATGGTGGTTGTACTGGCGGCGGTGCCGGTGCCGGGGCCGGGCTCGTCGAGCCAGCCCCAGGGGGTCCGGAACCCGGCTAGAGTGGAAGAGGACGGGTCGTCGTACGTGGACGATACCGGGACGCTGAGGTCGGAGAGGAAGGGGTCGGGCGCGCTGCTGCTGCTGCCGTTGTGATGAGCGTGGTGATGGAGGGGGGGGTGATGATGATGATGATGTTGATGAGCAGCAGAAGAAGCGAGCGCTTGCATCGTTTCGGGCCCGCTGGTGCTGTCGGTCATGAAGCTGATGTGGTGCAGCGAGTCGTCGCCCGCGCTGCTGTCGTCGAAGCTGTGCGGGTAGCTGGGGTGCAGCGCGGCCGTCGGCGGCGGCGTAGCCAGGCCGTTCTGGTGGTACCCGTCGATGAGGGCGTTCAGGTCGCCGAGGCGTTGCGGCTGCTGGTGTTGGTGCTGCGTTGGTAGGCTGGGCATCTGGCTGGGTAGCGTGGAAGGGGGGATGCCGCCCATGAACGGCGGGCCAGACATGGATGCGTCGCAGGCGCCGCTCATGTGCTCGCGCATGGCGGCGTCGATGTGGTGGGCGTATCCCGGGTTCGGCGACATGACGTTGTCGCGCGGGATCACGGTGGGCGACCCTGACAGGTACGCGTGCTGCTGGTGGTATTGCGAAGTTGGGTCGACCTTCGTCAGGAACCGCCAGTTAGTCCCAGGCGACACCGTCACGGTCTTGCCCTTATCGTCGGTATGCTCCCGCACTGGCTCGAATGTCCATAGGATAACTGCCCGTCGTGTCCATCTCTTCGATGAAGAGCGCTCGGTAGGCATTCCGTCGTTGGGTGCTGACCATACCTCCTGGTACATGGCGACCTGCGACAGGAGCTCCTTGGGGGTGGGCTTCTTGCTGTGGTGTGGTGAAGACGTGTCGTCACTTTCCTTCTTGAGGCGTGCGGCTTCACGCTCAGCACGGCTACCCCGTAGAGATCCAGCCTCTCGCGCAGCACGCTCCCGGCTTACTCTCTCCCGCTCAGCAGTTACGTAAGGCGCCAGCTTGATGAAAGTGCTGGCCCAGCTGTGTGCCGGGAACGGAACGCAGATGGTATCGCGGCTGCCCCGGCCTGCACAATCGCACGGTCCGACGCCATGGCATCCCACGCGGTGAGAAACAGCCACTTCGACCGGGTTGGCACGTTCCCAGAACTCAGGTTCCTCCTCCGACATGTACAGCTCTTCCGGCTTGACGACAGACGTGATTGATCGCCAACTGTGGTTGTGAAGGTCGGGGTGGCTGATGGACAGTTCGACCATCCCGTTGAGCTCTGTACCATCGGGAAATAAGGAAGTGGAGTGTAGGTCCAAAACGACTTCGAAGTGGAATGTATCGCAGGGCCCGACAACACATCGCGAGGTCCGCTCGTCGGAAGGTCTAGTGTCGTCAAGAGCGGCAACTAGCTTCTCCTTGAGGTCAGGGAAACGGACGTCCCATTTGTTAGAGATGTCCTTGACAGACGATGATTCCTTCTGAGACAGAGAGCGTGTGTATTCGTGCAGAAGAACAGTTGGGCGCTCACCCGTCCGAGGGAGATCTTTGTAGTCTTTGCTGTCATTGAGCTTGAGGTGAGGGTAATCCGCCTCTTCGAGGCAGCGCCGGTCGGCAGTGTATCCTGTGACTTGCTTCTTCGTGGTCCCTTCTTCCGTAGTGACGTGCTTCTCCCGAAGACTCACCTTAGAAGAAGACACGAATATCCAGCACTGCTTAGGACGTAGAAAAACGTCGTTGTCAGCACTCAGGAGCCGTGCAAAATACTCGTAATTCGGTCGCTCATCGGGAAGCCGGCCGTCAGCGATGGAAATGAGGACACGGTTATTTTTGAAAGACTCGGTGTCTTCATCCTCCTTCATGAGCTTCTTGTCTTCCTCTTTGGTGTCCTTCTTGCTTGGGAAGATGAAGTGAACTAGGACACATCGTCAGTTACTATAACGTAGTAGAAGCGACTGTTGCTTCTCACATGTAACTAAAGTCTGGAAGAACCCCTTGAGCACTTGTATATGACTAGAGACCTGCTTTCTTGTTCTATACATCGGATGGGCTTCCCGGTCAGGGCCCTTGTCTCTTTGCTTTCTATCCGGGATACGTTCGCCCTCTCGCGGAGGATGGAGTAGCCAGTGATATATCCAGAGATACTCCGTAATGAGCATATTCCGGCCATAGAGAATTGTCTTTGAGCTAAACTTTTTGCGACCCATTTGCGGGATCAGGAGAAGAGCTTCTAAAGTTAGCGTCTTGAAGCTTGGTCGTAGCCCTATGCTACTCACCATCCAGAAAAGCATCCTCCAACCATAGTGGCCATATAGGTTGTTCCTTCTCCAGCTCCTTCTGCATTACCTTATTCCGGTAGTCTGCAAAGTGCTTGTATGCATAGATGGGGTTTTGGCTACCCCGTGAGTAACCCATGTGTGATTCTGGTAATGATACATTTCGTTGAAGAGAGCGTCCGCCCCTTAGGCTAGTCCCGTAACTCGAAGTCAGAGCCTGTGTGGGAAGTATTGGTGGAGTTGGGATAGCGTGGATAGGTGGTGATAATGAGAGTTGGTTCTGATAGCACAAGGCCGAAGCAGTCAGGCTATGTGCTTGTACGTTGCCTGTTGATTCTCCGAGGGGCTGCCTTGTTGTAGGGACTACCTCATGCTGTGATTCGTACCCGTAGTCAGAAGTTGGAGAGTATCTTTGGGACGGCAGGACTGGCCGTGAGAAATGCATTGTAGGTCCGGCAACAAAAGAGACGAGAAGAATGCTTTTGGAGAAAATAGAGAATTCTAGCGAATGCCTCGAAAGAGCCCAAGAACGCTGGGGGGCAGATTAAGATATGTAGAAAGGAATGGCAGTGGCAAAGATACGCCTATTAGATATCAAGAGATAGTTTCCCGGACAGAGTCATTGGCATGAGAATAGAAGATCCCATATCTTATAAAGACCTTGAATACTTGCCTAGTTACTCGAGTTCCTAGCTCTACGTAAACTAGTAATAATAATTGTCTATTAACAAACACTTACACACCCTGGGAACCCCCACTAGGAGGGGGTTATCAAGGGGTCGTGAAGAAAGGTTCCGATAGTACAAACGCCACTATCGAGCACAGGTGCGAAACGAAAAGTAGTGCAATTGAACGAGAAGAGCCCAACTGGCACGCAAGGAGACTGGGATGAAGATAGTAACTAGAAACAACAACTTACAACGGAATGTTCAATTTGCCATTGTGTCGATGTTTCCCGAGTATCGCGGGACCAGGAACTGCAGAGTTCGCGGGCGCTGTCGGGAATGTGACTTGGACTAACGTACCCATTACAGATCGTCAGGTCTAGGACTTGTAGACATTCATCTAGGAGGGGTAATGAAAGTCACTCGAGAGAGGGGGGATGTATCCTGCAAGCACTGCAGAGAACCACGCCCTTGGGTTGGAGAAAGTGGCTCCAATTGAATGAAAACGGTTGAGCCTCCTGACTAGGGATGCTCCAATCCTACCAATAAACCATGTTCCCTACCTTCAACGTGGGCCACGCCCTATCCCCCTGCCGTGACATAATTAGGCATGGAAAAGAATTATAGACACAATTGCCCCTCAGAGTTCTCCTTCGCCCTCATTGCCTGCTAGTGTAACCTTTTTGCGACTTCCCCCTGCGATGAGTTGCTGCAGGGCTACCTTGCTGGCTTGGCCGCCGACCTTCTTCTGCATCCGAGCGATCTCCTCTTCCGGATCGATCGCATCGGCCTCTGCATACTGGAGTATAAGCTTCCTCCCTAGCAAGTGAGTATCTTGGAGAGCTAGGAGGGCCGCCTCGGCCTGCTTCGGCGAGATGAAATCTGCAAAGGCGAAACCTCTGCCCGTAGAGTGAAACTTCTTCGGTATCCTAACTGACTTGAGCTGACCATACGAGCTCAAGAGTGTCCGAATTTCCTTCTTTGTTACTTGGAAAGGCAGGTTCTTTATAATGATCCGCGTCCTCGCCTGCCCAGCGGCCTTCTTTGCATCATCTAGTTGTCTGCGTTCTTCGGCCGCATCATGGCCACGATGAGATGCTCTTACTTGAAGCTTGTGTGCCCGTAGAACATGTCCATCCATGACCTTGAGAGCAGCCAGTGCGGATTCTTTATTGGAGAATGCAACGAAACCAAACCCTAGGGATAGAACCTGGCCCGGCTTGCTGGGATCTTTTTTCGTCTTCACAGTCGCTGACCTGAATCCTTCCAGATGTTGGAAAGCAGCCGCAAGTTCGGCTGTATCCGTGTCCCAATGGAGGTTCTTTACGAAGAGAGAGCTACTTGCCTCGGCTGGTTCCTCGTCCTCACGTTCGAGGAGTTCTGAGGTAGACAGCTTCTGTACACCACTAGGTTCCTCATTCTTGGTAACCTGTTGACTCGTCATCAAATTCTTAGGCGCTTTTTCGAGAAACAATATAGAATCCTTAAAACGCCGATATGCTAGTTTCGCAAAGGCGGCCTTCGCATCCGACGCCTTTGCAAAGTGAACAATTGCTATTGTACCTGTGGGGGGCATGAGCACTTTTAAAACCTGACCATGCTCCTCGAACAGGTTCCTAATCTCCTCTACCTTGGTGCCGAAAGCGAAATTCTTGACTAGAATAGCATCGTCGCCTCTCTCAGCGGACTTGAAGGCTTCAAGGTTAATGCCGTTTGCAGCAAAATACGCCTTAGTATCCTGAATAGTAGATGTCTCGGCGATCGCTTGCTTTACAGCAGCATCACTACTTGTTGGATCAAGGAGCTCAGCCTTGGTGATTCCCAAGCGCTGAGCAAACGAGTCGTTGACGGCGTCCTGACTCATAAACAAGGCATTCCAGTTAAACCGCGACTCGGCAGCCTTGTTTCTCTTCTTAATAAGATTCTGCTTCTTCAACGGCAATTTTGACAGTGCGAATTCATCTAGTTCATGGTCCCGTTTTGCTGATGCCGGTAAGACGTGCAATATCCTACCGTGAAACGAAGAGCGATCCGACTGCAGGAATGCGCTAACCGCATCATCTGGTTGTGTATACCAAACAAAGCAAATTCCACGGTTCTTTTTTGCCGCATCCGTCGGCACGTGTACCTGTAACGATTTTAGTGGGAATGAATGGCGCTGAACGCAATAGAACTCGGGAGTTCAGTCAAGGGGTAAGTCTCAGAACAAGAAGCATCTACTAAAATACTTGCCCAGGGATCTCATCAAGTACCGGTGGTATAAGCTGTCCCTATCTGGGGTTCATCATAGAAAAAGTATCGGACATGGGTGGGGGGGGGGGGGGGGGGGGGTAATAAAAGACTCAGCTTACCTCTTCAAGATTACCAAACCGCGCAAAATGTGATCTGAGATCATCCTCGGTCGCTGAATACGGCAAATTTCGAACAAACAGGCGCGCAGTCCGGCGGATTTCTTCGATGACGCTGTCTTGCGACCCCACATTCGCCCTGTCGTCACTTGGAGGTGGAGTCCGGATTTCGTTATCATCGCCTGCTTCTGCAACACCTTGCTGTGGTGGATCTTCTGGACTAGGTGACTGGGATGGTGAGCGGTCCGCCGCTGCAGAGGTTGGCATTATTTCATCTTCATCAACTAGGTCAAGCAGACGGTTAGTCCGTTGCCGTAACCAATTGTCATCGTCCATATGAACGCCTCCCGGCAACGTATATTCTTTAGCTCCGTCTGTATCCTGTGCCGGCCGTTCGTCTCGGCTTTCCTCGCCAACAATATGATTTTCCTCTCGAGCCGAGATCTTCACTGCGGCCGGTGCTGGGTCTATTGTCCCGCGACTTTCTCTGGCAGGCAGTTTCTTACTGCGCGCCGGTAGAGATTCGTATTCGTCGTCAGATTCATCCTTATCCGCAGCGACTGCCACATATTTAGGAGCAGGTTCATCCATAGCTCTGTTCTCCAAGCTATTGGCCGAGCTCTTTGTGGGTTGCATGACATCAAGGAACTCTCGAAGTTTCGGGTCAGACTCATCAAGGGCTTCTCGCTTTCGCTTTTTCGCATTGTCGAGGCCTGCTTCCTTGGGGGGTTGGTCTGAAGGAATCCCGAGTTTCCTTGCAGGTGATTGCCCATCCTTAGCTGCTCTTGTCTTGGACAGAGAAGGATCTGCTATCTGCAAATAGCTAGTGAGCTTGAGTCTTGAGCAATGGTTCCTTGGTATGTCAGGTAACCTACCGGCCTTGCCAACTCAACGCTGATCTTGGACATGCGTATGAAGGAGCGATTGAAGTACTTGACTGCTGTCGCAGCCTCCTGGGGGCTTTGATACCCGACATATCCAATCCTCCGGTTCGGAAAGCACTTGACATCGGTGATTTCTCCCTTGGCTGCGAAGTGCTTCCGCAGATCTGCCTCGTTGATGGTAGGTGGCAGCCCCTTAACGAATATACGGGAGGATTCGGTAGCCATCTTCTGGAGGTGACTATGGCCGTAGAAATATGAAACTAGGTATTATCAGAAATACATAAGGCATGGTTGATTTCTATACCATCACGTGTTGCGAGATAGACTCTTGCAGGTCACATGTGGAAGGAGGTAGAGATGGAGATGGAGATGTAGGTGCAGATGTTGCATACATCAGATGGAATCAGACCTGTAGGAGGGGACCAAAAAAATTGAAAAGATAAAAAAAAAGAAATGGATATCATCCACCAAGCTCAGCTTATCTGCACGTGAGATGAGTACCTCGGCACTCTCCATGGTGGCCTGTGCATCCTCTTTCTAGTGTATTAAGTAAGTAGTAAGTAGTATGTAAGCAGGTAGGTGCTTTAGGTGGGTCGACCAGCAAAAGCACGATAACCAGATAAGCCGTGACGCCTCTTCCTCTGGAAGCATCTGAAATCACCAAAAATACACACGCGACGTTGGGCACAAATCTCCTTGTGTTCGTTCACCAACTCAGCCTCCACCAAATTGTCAAGCGCGTTCCCCTGAGGTTTGCTCCCCACGATCACAACCCCCCATCCCCCCCAAGCCCCTGTGCATCGCATCGAGGTCAGTCCGTGTCACAAGTTGTCAGCCGTCGGTCGTCACTCATCAATCCACCCCCTAACCATCCTACAGCATCGCCCATAAGCTACATAGCCATCTGTCTGTCTTCTAACCCTCACCCCTGTTACAGATTCAGGTACCACCACGAGGCGCATTTAAAACCACAAGATGGAGGAAAAGACATCGTCCCCACCGGCCGGAAGCCGCGACAAGCTCGAAGGTCCGTCAACCTTGCCCATGCGACCTGACCGCCAGACGAACGATACCACTAACATGTCTTTCCTCACAGCCCAGATCAAGTCTGCCGATATGGTTAGGAACACCAGATGATAGGCGTGATGTGACGCTATGCTAATGGTGTGTTATGCCAGACCGACGATATGCAGCAGGAAGCCATCGACGTGGGTATGTGGACACCTCCTTTCCGCCATGGGCCTGGCACAGCTTAACCGTATCCAACAGCTCAGGAGGCGATGGGCAAATACACCATCGAGAAGGACATTGCGCAACACATCAAGAGGACGGTATGCAAACATCCAACCTGAAACCAGGCCGGCCGGGCCTATGGGAAGACGGGAGGAAGATGCTGATGGCGATTATTAGTTCGATGAGCGGAAGGGGCCTACTTGGCACTGCATTGTTGGAAGAAACTTCGGCAGCTTCGTCACCCACGGTACGTTTGCCCCCTCTCATAATCATCGAGCTCCTGGCCATGCGTGTCGCCAAATCGGACTAACCCGGTACAGAGACAAAACACTTCATATACTTCTACCTGGGACATTGCGCCATCCTCTTGTTCAAGACCCAGTAGACTGCGACCACGTGAGGAAGTTGTGAAAGGGGGCAGATTGACCGGTTCCTGGGTTCTTCATCTAGTGGCAGTGTTAGCAGTATATGTAATTATTGAGAGGCGGCAGTGCAGCATTTTTCGGGTGGTTTTTGGGCTCTCCCCCAATGCCTATCTCTCTACTTGGCGGACAATAAAAAGAAAGAGAAACACAATCAGGATGTTGACAAACATCCATCACTATTCATAGTCTAATAGTTGTTGCTCTAGCGCAACACTGACAATCCCTGGGCCTTCTTGTACATCACCGATTCCTCAGAAGAAGAAAAATAGTTAAGCAGTCAGATGAATGCAATTGAGGAATCTTACACGCAGGGCGAAAAGCATATCGCATGTGCGCATGCCTTACCAAGTGCGTTGAAAATGTCATGAACACCCATATGCACTAATACACACTCATATCGATAGACACACAAGTAACCCCGCGATCCTGTAGGTATCGATTGATTGATCTGGGTAAGGGGAAAAGAGAGAAATCAACCCAGCCCCCTTCTAGTGTACCTACTTACATACCCCTTCCTCCTCTTAGCCCCCCTGGGGCGATCACTTACAAGGCGTTTAATTCATCCCATGGTCAATTCCCACGACATCCTCATAAATTTTGTTTGTTTGTAAATCCCTCTCTCTCACTCTCTTTCTCTCTGTATGTGTTATGTGCCGGGTATTATATTGAATTAAGAATAGTTACCAATTGCGTGACAGTAGACTTACTCCCATTTCCTAGTACCTAGTTGTTCACCTTCTTCTCCCCCCTCCCCACGGAGTCCCCTTCCCGAACATAGTAGTAGATAGACAGGATGTAACTCCCTAGGCCCGGGCAATTCGATAACGGACGTCCAAAGGGGGGAGGGTCAACGCATGCGACTACAATACATAATGGCGTGGAAGATGATTCTTTTTTTTCCTTAATTGGCATTGCCTCTCGGGTTCAAGTAAAACCTCTGCAACATCTAGGTATCAGGGAGGTCTGTCTCCCTCTTCCCCGGCTTATGTAGGTCTGGTAGGCATCAATGTCGATAAGCTGCCTATTTACTTGCCTAGTTAACCTTAGTTAACTAACATTAGGTTAGTCGGTTTGCTTACTATGTACTATGATTCAGCTCTCAGGAGGCATGGGTTGCGCACGCTTAGGAGAGACCAGACAGCGTAGAAATTACAAGTCTTACCTACTATCTGACAGCTCTGCATCAAGAGGAAAAGAGATAATTAAACTCTACATGTCAAGCAAAAAGCTGACACCTACCTAGTAGATTCAACCCGCGCCTTAGTCGTTGACTTATTATCCGACCCACCTCTTGTCTCGTAGCATCACGATCTAGAAGCCAGGAGCATGGCAAACTCAGAGAGAAAAAGAAAGAGAGTCGAGTCTCTGTTTCAGTCCTTTTTCTTCGACAACTCAGATGTGCACATGAAGATCGGCCGCTGGCCTTACTCCTTGCGAAGTTTTGAACAAGTCACCAGAAGCCTCTCGTCGAGTGTCTGCCCCAGCATGTCGGACCATTTGGATCGGGACGCCAATTGGTAAGGGGAACAGCTGACTCGAGAGGGCGAAGCCGATAGGCCGAATGGGAATCCTTCAAACTTCCACAGTGTAGCCGTATGATGTATCTATGTAAGGTACCTATGCATTACAGGCAGGGCAGGCAGGCAAGCAGACCAACGAGACTTCGGCCATTTGCTATGCAGCCCGATCGATTTGATCTGGGACGAGGGACAGGGACAGGAACACAGGAACCGAGCCAATTCTATCGAGGGGGAAGCAGAAAGACTGGGCGGGCTACGGTAGGAGTTGTCATGATCTACCTCGACCCCGCCGACCTGCCTCTGCCTCTGCCTCTAACTACCTGACATACAGTAGCGCAAGTCGAAGTCGATGCAGAACAGAATGCCACATCAATACCGGTTCTCTACTCCAGTCACCTTCCCGAATTCCCCATCTGCATCACACCACTTGCGATATAGTCGTCCAATATCGACTGTTAGATCATACCTATCGAAGGAGAATGGGGGAAGCGAAAGAGAGAGAAAAAGGAAGAAAAAAAGGAACACAACCATCCCAGGGAAACACGTATAAAGTCCTACCTACGTACGAGTTCCCGTTACTAATCGCACCACTATCATGAACCGGAACCGTTGTCCAGTGCGCACATCTCAGTTTCCGATGTTGCTTGCCGCTTCGGTTGGTCGACTTTTACTATAGCACAACGTCATTAACGGCAGGGTTCAGGTAAGGTACCAACACGAAACCATGCAAGAGAAGGGGAAGAGAGCAAGATAAGAAGCAAAAGAAAAAAAAAGTTTCGTAGATTCAGTGTGGCTCGTGTCATCAGTCTCTCTCTCTCTCTCTCTTACACACACCCATGTTTTCTCTTTTTGCTTTCTCTTACCTCACATTCGTTCTTTCGCACTTCCTGCCCAATTACTACTACACCCCATCCCACTATTCCATGTACGTATGTATGTACGTACACACGAATGTAGGTACGGTACCTACAGCTAAGTTAGGGAGCACAGCACACATGCATACGGTACATACATTGTACTTGCCGGGTAGAAAGAAAGAACGAAAGAAAGAAAGAAAAAAAACATAAGAACAAGAAGGAGAAAAGATTAGCGATCAGCTGAGGCGGGTTGTGTGAACACGAAAGCCTCTTTCGCTTTTTGTTTTATTTTTAAATCCCCTCCTCCCGGGGCAAGCGAATGATTACACCCGTACCATACCTACCATCCATACGTACGTATGTGTATGCTCAACATACACACATGTGTACACACATACGCACACAAAAGTTCTCCCTGCCTAGTAGCTTTTGAAGGTAGTGTGGCGAGCAAGCCATAGTTGCCATATTTTTCGTGCTTGGCAAAAAGAGAAAAAAGGAACCCCCCCCCCCCCCCCCCAGTTTACTATGGACGGACGAGGAAGGATAGAATAAATCGGAGAAACCAATAATGGAGAAAATGATACCATCATCGTCATCATCATCACTACCATCGTATTACTGCCACAATATCCAACTCGTAACTAACCTATTCTTTCTCGGTACTCAACTCCCTCACATAAACATACATACACACGTACCTATACAGGGTACATAGGTTAGGTAGTGGCTAGCTGATAGCTCCATATTAAGCACCCTCGATATTGAGAGGCCAAAACAAGCTAACAAGAGTTGAACAAGAACCAGACATGTGTAAAATAAGTGGCAAAAGAACCCAAATTTTGGATTGGAGATGGGGGGGAGGAGGGGGAGGTGTAATATGTAATAAGCCCTCAGGCAATAAGAGAGAGGAGGCCCCGCCAGCTCAGCTCAGCGGCTCCTTTCGGTTGGTGGCGAGTTAGAACCGAGCTCAGGTCTGATCTTTGAAGTTAGGTCCGGTAGAAAGTAAAGAGAGGAGGGGGGGTGGAAGCGCGCGCGCGAGAGAGAGAGAGAGAGAAAGTGAGTGAGTGAGCCCCGAGTAGGTAGACGGGGCGGGGAACTACCTACTTAGTAGATTGGTAGGTAGGTAAAACGGTGGGAGGACCTCAGTGTTCGTTCTCCCCATCCGCTACCGCCGAGGATCTATCTGGTCACGATGAGTAATACCTAACCTTACCTACTTACAATGTACTACTTATTAACATTGGTGAGTAAGTAGGGTCTGGTACATCAAATAACTATCTAGTTGATGTACCTGGGCAAAGTTGTCGTTAGAATGCAGGCAGGGTCCAGCCTGTCAGTCACTCACTTATTACTCACGTCTGGTACCCCAAAACGGGTTAGCTTACGCATGCTATGTAGGTAGGTAGGTAGTTTTTCCGTCGATTGATGTTGGTAAGTTAAGCACTTACTTAATGTACCTCTTTTCTGCAAGGTAGAACCTCTCTCTCGATTTCGTAAAGTTCCAAGGGGGGGGACTCGCGGGTAACTAACTTAAAGTGGGATCCTGGGGAGAGAGAAGGGAGGGATGGGATGGGGGGGAGCGCGGGAGGGGAGGGAACCGGAAGCCGGATGGGAAATCAAGGGGGGGGGACCTCATGGGTGGGATCAAGTCTAGGATGTCTTCTGCTTTTTCGTTTCGGTCATACTTTTCGCTCGCTTCGGTCCGTCGAACTCTACATACTGCTAAAACTAGCGAGTGCAGTAGAAAGTTAGTTCGTTCGTTAGTTAGCTGAAGTTGTGGTCTGTTCTGTTAGTAATGTGAGGGTCTGGTACAAGTTGGGTACATCTCACACTTAAACCAGTACGTACGACGTGCAATGCCTACACACTACTTTATATATATATGTGTATGTGTGTACAGAATATGTAGGTACGTAATGTACGTACATCGCTCTCTCGCACTCACGTCCATGGTTACTTACTTATGTAGGTAGGTCGGTAGATCATGGCAAGTTTGAACGACAGTTGACGGAAGACATTACCACCTTCGGAGCAAGGTTCCCATTACTGTCCAACTCTTTTGATATCCATTTTTCATGTCCTCTCTAAACAAGGCTGCGCGAGTTGCCTCAACCTCGAAGGAAGCCGGCAAACCAGCGGGATTATCCATAGTATGCATACGTATTTGCTCTTCTTCTCCTCCTTATATATATATATTTTTTGTCGCCCGCCTCTCCCACGTTTGGTGCGGTGTAACTGTATGTACTTATATACGGTGGTCCAACCTGGTACAAGTTTTCGATCATACTTGCATCGGCATTACTACCCACCATCGTCACCTCTCAACCACCCACCATCACCATAACTCATCACCACAACCATGGTAGTTTGCTATCGTTGGATACCACGCCCCCTCTCCCGTTCTTCGATGTAGTAGTGTAGGTTGCCAAGTTGTGGCTTGCCGTGACAAATGGCGGGGCAAAGATGGCCACCAAAACTTCACCCACCTTACCTCACCTACCTACCTAGGTAGAGGTAAAGCCTCGTTGCCCACTTGACATGCATCGGTGTGTGTGTGTGTGTGTGTGTGTGTGTGTACGTGCGTGCATGCCACATACACATTACACACTCACACCTTACGCGCATACGTATGTACACAGGTGTGTAGTCGTGGTACGCACGTACGCACGTACCTACCTACCGACCTACCTTACCTACATACCTAAAGCTATGTAAGCTTGTTGTAAGTGTGTTAGGCTAGGCTAGTACATAGGAAGTAGATATTCATGTATGTAGGCGAATGTAATGTAATGGTATAGTATCGTCCTACTACTTACATAGTACCTGTGCAACTTACGGTCGCTAAGCTAACTAAGGTTAGGTTAGGTTAACTACTACTAGGTAACCTGCTTCCGTCCGCATAACACATGTGTGTAGGTAGGCATCTAGATGTAAGTAGGTACATTGATCCATACCTACCTACTACGTAGTAGGTTAGGTATGAAGTAGTATGAGTTACCTTGGTCTTATAGCGGGGAGGGGAGGGAAGGGGGGGGGGGGTGCAACGGAACGTTGGGAACTTGGGAAAGCTTCCATCCCACATTCTCTCGAAGAAATCTACGCTTTCCATCCTCGTTCCCACCCTCCGCGTTATCGAATGGGGCAGGAGGAGGAGGTGGGTTAGGCCCGTGGGTGGCCGGTCGTTTGGTGGTAGTGGCCGGCCACGATCGGGTATAGTCCATATTACCTCACATTACCTACTATATAGTTACAGCAACCTAGGTTAAGTCTGGTATGTATGTGGTGTATTTGAGGTATTGATGATACACACCACAACGTCAACACGTAGGTAACTTACATAACATACATAGGTAGGTAGGTAGGTTTATTACCTAGTACTAACACCACGTACGTAGGTAATGGAGTGGAGGACTCGGGGAATTCCCACATCCTGTCCCGCCCTCGTCTATAATTGAATTAATTTCGAGTATACATCCGTTCACCAAGAAGGCACATAAATTAGGTACATTACCATGGACTTGTCTCTTTTCCAGCTCGAAGGACCGAATTCTTTTATGGGATAAAGAGGGGGTGGCTTGACCACATGTCCGCCAAAAATCTCAAAGCTCCATCTAGACTTCTAGTATAGTAAACCTAATCTGTAAGGTAAGCAAAACGTGTGGACTAGATAGAAAACTATCTACCAGACATACATTAATACATCGAAAGACGATGCGACTAATGGGTCAACTTAGTAAATGGCCGTTCTCCTCCCCCCTGCCCTGGCGGAGATCCACTGCCTAGGTACTTAGCACTTTAAGTACGCAGTTATCTATCGGCAATCTAGACCGCGGTCCGGCTTTCCCTACCAGCTTAAGTACTTAAGTAGTATACCGAAAGTACGTTACATACTACCTACCTTCAGTCATATGTCTTCCAGAGAAACCCACCCGCCAAGGTCGAAAGTCGTCAGGAAGAAACGGGAAGTGAGGCGGAAAAAAATATCTATCACTTTTTTTTTTTTTTTTGGTAAAAAAAGGAATAACGATATCTGATAGATGCCCGCATCATATATAGGTATAGTGTAGGTAGATACCTACCATACTCTCTCGGGAACTCGCCGAGGTCAGTAATCTACCATGCTAACCTGCATGCAGGTAAGCTATAGGTATACTTACCTACGTAGCTACTTATGTACCTACCTATGTACATGTCCACTCCTACCAATCGTATGTCAATATGCGTAGCTGAGCTGAGCGGGTTAAGGGGGGGGGAGGGACCTCAATGCCCATCCCCCCTCTGTCTTTATCTACCTAACCTAGGTAGTATAAGTACGTTACCCATGATGACAAACTCTCTTCCTCCGTTGTGGCACTGACATCTCTCGTTCATTAACGATAATATGGTAAATATATCGGGGTTTGATGGATAGTGGGCCTTACCTACATACTTAAGCAAGGGGGGGTAAAGGGAACCCCGAGTTTCGACACTACTACAGAAAGAACATTGAAATACCGATGTTCTCTCTTAACCTAGTATATCGTACCTTGCTTTATTAGTTACGTTTCTTTTTTGCGTGTATCGAATGAAAAGAGAGACGGAAGATCCTGTCTCTGATTATCTAGATGTGGCCGATAGCCGAGAAGCCCCTACCTACCTACCTACAGAAGTAAGATGTAAGTAGTGGAAGTAAGTACATAAACTACATGTCTACTAAGATAATGTATGTATTTGATCTACCGACAACTTCATAGGTACATCAACTTACTTACGTACACCTCGCGCACTCCGCCGTCCGTGCTTTGCCTACCTACCTAGGTAAGTACTCTAAGGCTGGCGGGGCTGGGCTGGCTGACCTTAACACTTTTTTTTTTTTTTTTAAATTCTACTCGGCTGGCGAGGCAACAAAATCCCCTAACTACCTACATACCTATGTACCTAACCTTACCAGGTATGTCAAGTATTTGTAACAATGTAGCGGTCACCTAACTTCTTCTTCTATATACCTAACTGCTAATGAAATTAAAAACCCTTGCCAATCCCCAGCTCCCTATCAAATTGGAGATCAATGCAAACGCGGCGACTAAAACTAAATGGATTTAAAAAAAAAAAGGTGAAGAATATGGTGCAAGGGGGATTGATGGGGAGGAGGGTGTTTTTCAAGATTATACACTGAATGAATACACCGAAATTTTTATTTTTATTTTATTTTTACATACATTTTTTTCTACTGGAAGTACCTAGATTATGGTGTATGGATGTCTCGTGGGGCACTGAGCCTATTAATAATTCCCGCTCGTTAATAGAATACCTACTTAGCCTACCTAGGTAGGTAATCATTGTCAGCCCTCTGGGACTTTTCTTCCTCCTCCTCCTCCTCCTCCTCCTCCGCCTCCGCAGAGCCCTTGTCGTCCGAACTTGGGACGTGAGTGGGTTTGGGTTGGTATATGAAACGTGATGATTTGCGGCGTGTATATGTAGGTAGGTAGTTTGTACACGGGAGAGTACGGCTAGGTACCCTTTATGGTGGGGTGGGGTCCAGATGCGATTTTCACCAGGAGGTAGGTATGTAGGTAGGTAAGGTAGCTTGATGGTTTTCTTCTTGCTGTGCTGCATGGCAAATCTTCTTCCCAAACGACCTCCCCCCCCCCCTTTGTTTTTTTGCCCTCTTGGGTGCATCACTACACGCAATACTACCTGCATGGATGGCGGATGTATAAATGGGTGTGTGTGTGTGATGGTGGTGTGCTTTGCACATGGCTAACTGGCACACATATACACATACACACACATGGCACGATTACCTAGTAGGTATGTCCACCGTTTGTTACATCAATATGGGTTAGTAAGTAGAAGTTCACTGAGGAAAAGCAAGAAATTGGGAATGACGAATAAAATCATGTTGACATATGTAACGTCTACACATTAATAAGCGCACTTAAGGAGGTAACTTCAAATGTGTCACTACCTACCTACCAACCCAAAGCTATGTAGGTAGGTAGGTAACGCATACCTACCTACTACTCATAAATGACATAGACATTTTACTTTTCATATCTGGCGGTGCCCAAAACAGAGTAGGTAGAAGCAGACTTGTTTTTTTCGGATTATAAATGGGGGGAAAATCAGAATACCTGCGTATATCTACTACTTCTTATCAAACCTGGCCTCTGCCGTCCCAGATAAACAGGGAACCCCAGGATTTTCCTCCTTATCAAAGGAAAAAGAAAGAATAACATGTCCTCATATCGATGGCATTTTTTCTTTTATTCACTTGTTGTTGACATTCAACTTAAAAAATGAGCCAGGGTGGTGTTGAGGGGCGCTTAATAAGGTTACAGAAAGTCTACCTACCTAGATACAACATAGATTTCGGTGGGGAGGGGGGGGACGCGTGAGGCAAACGGTCAAGTTACATACCTACCTGTGATGTAGGTATTGATAAAGGGAGCTCCGGTCTCTGAGTCTGACTCTAGCAGCTCTTTCTCCCTTTTTACTATTATTTTGGTCTATCAGTTGGGTACTCGCCTTACGAGGATTTAAAATAGGTAGGTTTCTGTCAACTATTGCTATTCATCAAGAACGGATATATACTTACTACGGTATGATGTTGCCCACATTGC
Organism: Biscogniauxia sp. FL1348; assembly: GCA_022544895.1. NCBI lineage: Eukaryota > Fungi > Ascomycota > Sordariomycetes > Xylariales > Xylariaceae > Biscogniauxia > Biscogniauxia sp. FL1348. The sequence continues at coordinate 68,564 of JAJNNV010000062.1, read as the reverse complement.
ATCCATTAGGTATACTACTTCCTACTACCTACTAGCGTACACTATCTACTTATTAAGCCCCCACCTTTATATACGCCCATGTGCGTAGTACACATCTGCGTATGTATGTACATATGCATGTATGTGCGCAACTGCTTTTGCAGTACAATTTTTCAAAGGTAAAGTATGTATATATATATGAATGAATGAATGAATGTAGGGATATATATAGAATGTGACCCTTCTTCTATCTTCGGGGACACCATCATACCATCACCACACATATTAGGTAGTCGAAAGATGGACTGTAACGGGCACGGACCATTACAATGAACCTGGAGCTTGCTGGTAGTAGTTAGGTACATATATAGTGTACATAGTGTAAGGTTTTCTTTCTTTCTGTCTATCTTTTTTTTTCTTTTTTTAGTTCGCTCGACCTTGCCATCCATTATGTGGCATTATAGTTCGAGCAGTTTCTCCGTTATTATAATACAAAGTACCTACCCATGTAAGAGAGTTTGAATTGAGGGAACGAGTGATGGGCCCGTCATTCTGGCTGGGCAATTTGCTTTTTTTTTTCTCTCTCTGATGGATTGATGGATCAAGCTTATAATGTAGAGTTAGTCACACGGTGTGTATGATGTGTGGGGTTGTAGGAAGAGATGTGCTTACGCAAGGTACAAACAACGTAGGTAGCTAGGTTAGGTACTCTCCGTCAATTAGAGAAGTAATTAGTTAACCTAGCAGGTATTGTATAAACCCGATTACTAACACTTATTTCTATCCTCGGGTTTTCACGGGAGAGAAAAAGGGTTCTATCGCTGACCGTTCACTACATACCTAGCTTACCGAGCGATATCAATGGTTGCAGGGGAACTTGCTCCGTTCTCTCCTTTTCCTTCTCTTTTTAAGAAGGGTTCTGACTCCCTATCACGAGTAACTAGGTAGTAGGTAGTGTAGGTAAAAGGTATGGCCCTCTGTCAGCGGGGAGTGATGTCAGGTGTAATCCATGTCAGTCACATACGGTAGCCCCATCTGTGACTAACCAACCTAGGCATGTACATACATACCTAAAGCAGCCTACGATACTACCACAACATCGTGTCCGCCCTTGTCGTACGGAGAGCCTGTGTGCTATGTTTGTTACTAGAGGCGGTGCTTTGCGGGCTGGGCTTTTGTCCCCATCTTACTTCTTGTTGGCTACTACCATACCAGACTTCAGCAATGCTATAATGTAATAAAGTAGCTTAGGTCAGGTAGGCATATAATATGTATTGCTTAATATTGTGATTGGTTTATTGATCACGTTGAAGGGAAAAGATTGAAGAAGAAACAGGCACATGACTGACTCTACGTCAGTACTGTATATCTACTATAGTACCTAGGTTGGCAGGTTACCTACCTAAGGTTAGATTAATTAATTATTATTAAGGACAGTCGGAGGTTTGCTACCTGACGGGACTACCTACTTACAAAGCCACAAGCCACGAGCTAGGTAGGTAGGTACGAGCCACAAGCACCAGCACCAACCTACATATAGCACCCTCTCCAAGGTTATTTTTATGGTTAAGGCCCCGGCGACTTATTTTTGTCTCGTCTTGTCTTCTTGCCACCGATCTCCCGCCCTCGCTTCAGAAACCGTAAAAGTACAAGTGCCTACCTATGCTCTTAGGTAGGTAGGTAAGTAGGTACTTTTTGCCTAGTGTAGATTAGCCGTTATCACATCGTTCCCACCCCTTAGATAATCTCGCGTGACACGACCTGTGTTTCCGCCCCGACGGGTCATATAGGTCTAGGTAATCAAGTATAAGGGCCTTTTCCTCAGAAGGGGAGGTAGGTAAGGCAGGTACGGGTACGGTGCGGTACGGTGCGATACCCGCCTAAAGGGAAGGGGATGGAGGTGTACGACAATGGGTATGCAAGTACATGTAGTCTTAAACGCAAAAGTCAGCCCTGGGCATGAGATTGGTACATAAGTAAGTAGGTAAATAAGTATGTAGTATGTATGTGATGTGTGTCATCAAGATAAGACGGATGGTCCGCCTAGGTAGATGGTGTTCAATGGCGCTATAAGACAACCAAACCACTTGATTATCCATATTGTCTTTTCGGGGCTAGGTACGGTATGCCCAGATCCCCGGCACCGAGTTTTCGGTCGGTCATCTCTGCTTAGTTGACTAAGTAGTACTTATTTCTCCCGCCGTCTTATTATTGCTTTCTCAGTGCACGTAGTGAGTAAATAGATCAATGAATAAATACAAACATATAAGCGGTTGGGTGTCGCTAGTGCACACATAGTGAAGCATTGGCCGTTCTATTGTATACATTAGTAGTAAGAAAGAAGAAAAGAAAAAAGAAAAAAAGGAAAAAAAGGGGACCATCACTAAATCTAGATAACCCATGCCGTTTTGGATGACCGACCGTTTTAATAGGTTGGCCTTACCTGCTATTGTTATTATTCTCAGCCCTTCTCTGTTATTAGGTAGGCTTGGGATGTTGTCGACACGCGCACGCAATTCGTTACCGGTTACCGAGCCACTCTTTGGCAATTGGTTCCATAGGTTAGGTACTTGTCTGAGATACTAATTCCTTCAGAGGGAACGTATATTGATATGCCTCAAGTACCTACATACCTAGGTACATAGGTAGTCCCACACCCCCCTTCCGACAGAAATGGCTTTGGGTGGGGAGCTTACTTCCGTGCTAGGCTTTTTGTACCTGAAAGCTTCCTTTTGACTTTCTCAACTTGTTGACGGGTCTGACATATCTCTGCATGCCTGGCAAAGAGAGAAGAAGGCTGTCCCCCTTTGGTCTTTGGGGGTCCAGTAGGTACCTGAACTCTGTTTTGGCCCAATCCTTTCGGCGTAGCAAGCTCGAATAATAATCCTCTTTTGGGCGACGAGTTTCATCGATAAAAGGGACCCTTGTCAAGTACAACGGGAGCTTGCACTCAACTCAGTCCTTGGGCTCATATCTATTCTTTTTTTAAGATTCTTTTTGGCATGTGTCGAGTCTGGGCGTTGCTAAAGAAAGAACCTCGGACCGGAGCGGGGATAAGTTGAAAACAACCTCATAGATAGTATCTATTACTTTATTACATCAATACTACTAACTACTATGTACTTACTAACTTTATAAGTTATTTAATGCTTCATTTTTCTTTACTATGCATATGCAAACCGCACAGTTTAAGGTTAGTTGTACGCACAGTCACCGCCACCCTGGCGACGTAAAGAGAGCGTACTGTAAAGAGAGAAACCCTAAACGATGCATTGATTCGTTGTATTGTATTGTATTGTATTGTATGTCGCCTGAGAAGAATGAGGAAAAGAAAAAAAAGAACGAAAAAAAAGAAGAAATGACCCAGCTGCGGGACATAAGCTCTTTGGCTTTTTTGGCTGTTTCAGTCAGATCTGGGACATACAGTGATCATGTCTCTCATACTAAGGATGTCGATTGGTTCCAAGTAGGAGAGATGGTGGTATGTCGGACCCAATCAGAATACGCACTCGCTGCATGTCAGCGAACTGGCTAACCTCTGTCGCCTCTTTCGGAGGTCGATGATCCCTCATGCACGCACTAGCAGACAGAAAAGAAAAGAAAGGAAAAGCATGTTATCTCGCTTCTATTTCTTATTTTTGCTTTTTTCTTCTTCGAGCTCGAATACATACAATATATAACAAACCATACGAAGGGCCATCGACGTGCTATCCTGACCTAGCGCACATCATTGCCTCTCGTCATTGTCTAAGGTTAGCGTGCTGGTACATACGCTACTACCAACCTAAGGTTACCTAGCTCTCTTGGTGGAAGACAAGACGGTCGCTTACCATTGATGTATTGATGTACTTATCCCCCCCCAGCTCGCCTGCAGAAAAAGGGTACCAAGTTAGTACACATAGTATCAGAACATAGGTACTAGGTAATAAGAGTTAGTAAGAACTAAATATGGTACATATTGATGGATCTGGGTTCATACTATGTCCTGGTATGTAGGTATTCTGGCAAGGCAACAAGATGGGGAGAGAGAGAGAGAGAGAGAGAAATATGACAGAAGATGGTATCCATTTGCCTCGTATTTGCCTAACTTATTAACATGACATACCTTGGGGATGCCAATACCTACCTACCTAGGTATTTGCTAAGAACTACATTACGTAGGTTTAGTATACTCCTGTCAGTCAGTTGGTCAGTCAAGTCATCTGGCCGTCAAGGCGCACACACATGTCTGGTACACACACACACACACCACAGCCTTTGCCTTCATCGCCGGTTGATTCACTCACCGTTGTATACACTACATGCCGATTACAAACACACACACACACCATGCTTGTTCTCTGTGACAAGAAGACAAGCAAGTGACTACACAGAAACAACCCTTGGAAGGGGAGGGGGCTCATGGCCCCATTTCACCGAATTTTCCATGGTCAATCATTTTGACTGGACAGGGTGATGATGAGTTGGCTCGCCCGGCGCCCGTCGCCCGTCAACCCGTCACCCGTCACTCATCGCCCACTATTTGGAGGCTTAGTGGCCGGCCGCGTTAATGAACTCTCGACGCGAGCTGAGGAAGATGCGATGATGTAATGCCCCGGCCATTTCCCCCCTACATCGAATCCTCTGGGCGTATGAGAAAGGGGGCGAAGACAAGACAGAGAGACATGTTAGGCAAAGCCTCTCCTATGAGGATTGGATTTTGGGTTTATCACGGAGGTTTTTTTTTTGAGGTGGCTTTCTTTTTACTTTGTAAGGAAATTTCCATGAGCAAAACTGGTCTTGGCAGGTCGTCTTCTTGCCCAATGATACTCTGGGTCGTTTCATCCGTGCCATTCGTTTTTTTTTACCTCTCGGCCTCTTGTGTCTCGTCTCTCTTGCAGGAGATATCCTACTCTAATCTACTCTAATCTACTCAACTTACTTACCTAGTAGTTAATACCTACACTCGTAAGTGTGTAAGTTTAGGTGGTAGTTGTTAGTGTACTGTACTACACTGTACTGTTATGTTATGTACTGTACCTCCTAACCTAGGTTAGTGTATGTACGTCTGGTACACACGTACGGAGTATGTACCTACCTACGCTATATTGGATATCGGAGGGACCGTGTATTTTATCTTTTTCTCCTTCTCTCTCCCGCCCCCTTGCCCCCCCCTAAACTTCCCATGATTGCTAGAAAAATAAAAAGGGGATACGTTGTTGTCTAATGACCAACGTGAAGGGAAACAATAAAAGTCACAAGATAGAGAGAGCAAGGAAAAACAGAAAGACAGAAATGCAGAAAATAAAATAGAATCAAACATCCGGTTCGGTTGGCACATCCGCCCGTCGCGCGGGCATATGACAAGCCGAGTATGTGGTCGTACTGTTTTATGGGTCACCATCACTTAGTACATAAATACTTAACTTACTTACAGTACACAGGTACGACTAAATAGTGAATGGCTCTGGCTCTGTGGCAGCGGTAGCGGGCAGCTGGTAGAAGAAGAACTTGGGACGCTCAGTCCGAAGGGAAAATACATGCATCTATCTGCTCATCCGTGGATCCTAGACCCCTGTTCCCACACAGCCTAAGTACCTGTAGAGTATCGCCGGCCTTGCAGTGGCTTGACCTGTTGCGCTGGCGTCCTCCCCTGTAAGTTCCCCAACTGCAGCCCCCTCCCCTCTCTCCCAAGCCCCCCCCAAGCGACCTTCTGTTTCTTTCACAGTGTACTTTCTTTAGGTTCAGCCTATCAACTAAGCAGCGCATGGTACTCGGCAAGTACTTGTAAGCCTAGTGCAGAGTCCACCCGTGCTTGCTCCACCCTCCCCATCCATCCATCCATCCATCTTCTGTGCCTTCACTTCCCTTGTTTCTCGACCAAGAACCAGCGAGACCATCCTGTACAACCTCGTACTCCCCCGGACGCCTCCTGGTGCTTTCTCTTCCTTATTCCACCCACAACACCACTGCTACCACTTACCACTACCACTACCACCACCACCACCTTCTCCTCCTCTTCCTCCTACTCCTCTTCATACTCTTACCTCCTTACCTACCACTCCCGACCGAGCTCTGCTACCTTGTCCTCCTCTTCTCTTCCTCTCCATCTACTTCTTCTCGTCTCCTTGCGAATTGCTCTCTCACCCACCGGCCCATCCGTCCATCTACCTACCAATCTATCCTTCCACTGTTTCCCCTGTTCCGCCTCTCAGCCTTTCAACTCTCGAGACCGGTCTCTAGTCTTCTTCTACACGACCATGTAACGCACCTGCATGAGAAGTTGACCATTGTATAGTTGGGCTCTTGATAGTCTGGCTGGGTGCAGAGTGCAGGTGTCTTATACCCGAACAATCCATATTCATCTCGCCTCCCTCCTAGTCGACCCCGTCGCTCTACTTACCTGCTTCTCTTCTTCCTCCTCCTTCTCCTCCTCCCTACCTACCTACCTACAGCCGACCATCCGATCCTCCCAACATGTCGGCCCTCACTATTCCTGATGCCGGCCTGCAGCTGGAGAGCTCGCCCAGGTCGCGGGACGTTCTCCCAATGCAGGCCTTTGGCATTACATTGAACGACAACGTCATTGAGGACATGATTAAATGTTTCCAGAAGGGCCAGGAGATTGAATTGACTCTGGGGAGCAATCCCGTAAGTTTAGTTTTTGGTGTTCCCCCCCTGTTGTTTTGAGCCGACAAGCAGCGATGCCGAATGGAGCCGCTTGGGGAGCCATAGCAACACCCCCTGGCTCGGTCAGAGCAGGTATCGCTACTGTTCCGCTGCGTACATGACTAGCCCAGGGAGAGGAAGGGAGGATACAGATGTCACATATCTTTCCTGGTTTTCGTTCTCTCTCTTCCGTTGGATTGCCTGGCTAAACATATCCTTCTGCAATTACAGTCGTTCCACTATGGATCGAAGGAGCTCGATGTCTCCGCGCCCCCCGAGTCGCTCAACTACGACCTATACCTCACAAACCTCGACGATGCCACGCCCAAGACAGAACGGTTACCGAATCCCACAATGTCGATCTTGAAGAAGCCGCCCAACTTCTCAGCACAGTCGAAACGAGCCGACAAGATATCCAAGGCCGGCAAGCAAGTGAGCCGCGCGTCCTCGTCTGGAGCCGAGTCGGACGGAGACTCGTTTGGGCGGGCAGATACCCAGAGAAATGGCAATATGTACGACGTCGCTGACCTGACGTCTGAACCAGAGCTAACACGCGACAGAACCAAGATTGCCAATGGCATTCCCAAGCGAGGAGGCAAAGGGAAACTCCCAGCTGGGAAATCGGCCATGTCTACAGTGCTGTCGAGTTCTACAACCCGATCGCTACCTACAAGTCCCGCCCTAAATGGCGTTTCTTCGCCAAACCCTGCTTTCTCCGCCTCGCAACAAGTCCTCGAGAAGAACAAGAGCCAGAGATTGGTGCTTGTTCACGAGTTGGCCGCGAGGGACCGGACTCTGGAATACTTGAAAGACGCGTGGATGGGTCCAGAGGAGGAATTCCAATCGACCCTTGAAAAGGTGTCCATCTACGAGGCCCCGACGAAGAAATACAGCTTGAAGAAAATATTCTGGAAAGAACTTGACGTCTGGAATTACGACTACGACAGTCCTGAGGACCGACAGGCAGCTATCGACAATGCCATCAAACAGTATGACAAGCAGCGAACCGTAACCTCCGATCCTGCCTGGGAGAGGCTTCTTGCCCCGGATGACAGAGGCAAGGGCATAATCCTAAGTAAACTACAAGCGACATTGGCCAAGGGCAACATAAACCCAGCCCCGAGAATATCCGTTCAGAAACCAGAGGAAGGGAGCAAGAGCGATGCCGACTCGAAAGCCAAAGGCGAAGCAATGTCCCGGTCCAACTCCCAGCCAACCAGTAACAAGCCGAAGAAGATTAGCGAGCGAGAAGCACAGACGAAGCGTCTCTTATCAAGCAATCCGAAGAAGCCGGCACCCAAGAAACCGACTAGTAAGGTCAAGGCAGCCGAGGAGAAAGGCAAAAGGGTGCTTTCAGAGGAGTTTGTCTATGATTCCGACAGCAGTGCGGACGAGGCTCCTCTGTCGCAGAGCACTTCGGCAGCTCCCAAGCCAAAACCTGTCGAGAGACCGGTCGAAAAGGCTACCGAGAAACCCAAGCCAACACCCGCCCCTTCACCGACCCCAGTTGCGAAGCCAAAAGCCAAGCCTGTGGTCCGGGCACCACGTGCATCGGCCAAGGCAGCGGCTACGACAAATTCGTCACAGAAGCGCACTCGTGAGGATGACGACAGCAGCTCGAGCTCCGGTGCGCCGCTTAGCAAACGCATCAAGCCCAAGGAGCTCCCTAGGCCGGTGTCGGACGCAAGGGCCTCGAAGCACAGGGCATCAGATGCAAGCCAGAACTCGCGTGCCACAGGCACAACCGGCGCAGGGTCGTCAAGCTTCTCCATCAAGAGCAAGAACACTTCGCCGGCCAAGTCGTCGCCGCTCGCATCGTCGCCGCCGACCAACGCCTCCGATCTCGACGACCAGCCACCACCGCCACCAAGCCAGAACCAACGCCCGCAGACCCAATCGCACCAGCACCCGCAACCGCGCAACAGCGAGCGCGAGCGGGAGCGCGAAAGAGATCGCGGACATACCAACGGCATAACCAATGGCATTTCGACCTCGGTCTCCACGACGTCTTCTAGTTCGGTGTCATCCACGGTTGTGGTCAATCCCAACAAGAAGCGGAAGGATAGGGAGTTCCCGGCGACCGACTCTCAAGTATCAAGTAGACAGCAGACGTCGACACCGGCAAGCAACGGCAACGGCATCAGCAATAAGAAGCCCCGCGTAAGCAAAGAGGTTCTAATCCAGGCCCGCAAGTTCACTCGTTATTACGAAAAGTACGAATCCTTGCATTATGAGATCGCAGCTCTCAAAGAACCGCCTGAGGATAAATTGGCGGATCTGCTCGAAATGAGGGAACGCCTGGTCAACATGAAGAGCGAAATATCGCGCGCCGTCGCCTCAGGTGCTTAAGTATTCGATTGCTATTTGTCTTTGAAAGTCCAATAAGGCCAATCGCCGGTACCGGGTCGGCAACGTCAAGACGATGACTTCCCGCAATATTTTACGACAGGTTATCTGGTTAAGGGTTTGATAGCTGGTCTTCGCCCAACGTGTGCAAGCACGACTCATATCCCACATGAATCTACATGACTACAGGAAGACAGATTATATTGGGAGACTTTGCCGATCATATCTCTCTCAGGCAGCATGATTTTCCATATTACGAATGGAAAGGAGGAGCATTTCAGGACGAACAAACACCTTATTTCGGATTCAAAAATTTCTTTATACTTGACAATACAGGCATTTTTTTGGAGCGGGCAGCATCTGAAATGATCAATTTACAGGCACAAGGAGGGAAGAGGGCATAGGAGGTTCATGGCAAGGGCAAAAAAGGTACGGCCGAGCTGGCATATGACACTTGGATTCCGGGGTTTAGGTGGAGGGTTGTGATTTGTCTTTCTGCATTCTTCCACCAGTGAAAGAACGACGACAAGAAAAACTAATTGTCTGCTTTGGAAGAGGATAAAAGGGGTTCCCCACAAAATAAAAAGTATAGAAGTTCTTTTAATCCCCCACATTTTTACGTATTTGCGGCGTTTAGCATACTTGCTATTTCACCTCCCCGCAAAGAGAGTTATTGGTTTATCATTCAGACAAGACAGTCGCATAAATGTAAAGAAAGAGAGTACGCAGTAGTCCATATAAGTCAAAAGGGGGTTGACTATCTACTTGCTGCTATATTATTATTATTACTATTGCTTGTTCATTTTCAAAGCAAGGATCCGTTGACATTCAATACTATACCTGTTTTTTTGTTCAGGGGGCCAGTAAAAAGGGAAGACGGGAGAATGTGCAGACAACTACTTATTATAGGCAATAACAGCAATACAACAAATACACCTATTCATAGGCAATTTAAAAGCGAATTTTTCTTTTTGGAATAGGATACTTAACTTTTGGATAATGACTTGCGTTGACTTGGATTGAGTATGTTTTTAGTGATCTCGCCCGGAGAAGGGGGGGGGGGGGCGGAGCGTTCGTTTTTTTCACATCTTATCTGATTGATATAAACAGGGGGGTCAATATAGACACACACGTGGGCATATCAACCTATGTCACCTATACTGTGTGTACCTACCTAACATAGATAGTTAGGTAAGTAAGTAGGTAAGGTTATCTACCAATATACATATATACTACATTACATTACATTACATTACATTACATCCTCCTGAAGAATAAATATAATACGGGGAATTATGAGGTTGGGGGGGCGGGGGGCAGGATAGGTATGGGATAGAGAATACGCTTGCTCTGGTATGCTATGCTATGCTATGATATCCCAGTAAACGAGTGGGAAGACAAAAACGGAAGGGAGGAAGAGGAAAAGATCTATTTAGGTTAGGGTAGGTTAGGTTAGGTTATTCAGGTGTAGCGCGCTCTATGCGTGTCAACCCTTAGCTAAGCTTAGGTACTCCCTCCCTCCCTCCCTCCTCCCCCTTCTCAGCTTAACATAAGTCTGGATAACTCCGGTCTACCTAACTACATAGTCTTGCTTTTGCAAGTTGTAGTGTGTGTGTGTGGTTCTTCTATGTATGTATACCTCATATATATACCTACGTATTGATATATGTAAAGCTGCAGCAGCAGCAGCATGTGTTTTTGTCCTTTTTCTTTTTTTTTTGTCAACCTATTATATCAAATATAGGCAGGTTAGGTAAAGTTATACCTACCTACCTACAATTTGATTCGGCACTCCTAACCTAACCTAGGTAACTTTAGGGTACATACTTATCCCCATCAATGTAGGTAGGTAAAGGTAAGGTAAGGTAAGGTAGAAACTAATATATATATATGCAGTAGCAAAGCATTCTAGGTCATCTTAAGGTAGGTAGGTAGCTGGGTTACTACATTCATCAAAATAGATATATATAAATACCATACCATACACCAAGGTTACTTCCTGTCAACCCCCTCCCCACCCCCTTTTCCCCCACTTTCCCGCGCGCTCGGCGCGGGTATTGAAGGGGACAGACAACTGGGATAATTATGTGATGTGATAAGATGTGATACGCGCGGGGTGGGGGGAGAAAAGTAACAAGAGGACAAAGGGAAGAAAGGGGTAAGGGGTAAGGGGGTAGGTAAGAAAGGGAGAGAGATAGAGAGAATACCTAGAAATGCGATACAGACAGTCGAATAGCCAGCCGCTTTGGGAACCCATTTTGTATCGTAGTTGTTATGGGGATTTTTTTTTTTTAAAAAAAAAGGGGGGGGGATATGGATGGTGATAGTGATGGTGATAGTGATAGTGATGGTGGGAGGGGAGAAAGGAGAGGGAGAGAATGAAGGAAAAACTCAAGAAGGGGGAGGGGAGGAGGAGGTGATGACATATTTAATCAGATTGTAGAGTAGACTAACTACCTAGGTTAAATGAGAACCATAGAGATGGGTGTTGCGTTTCCGTTCGATGACATACCTAAGTCGTACGTTCGACTCTATTCTTGATCCTGCCCGTTGCCGCCGCTTGCTCTCTTGTCTATAATGTTTTGCGGGTCAATATCTAGCCCCCCCTCGAGAAGATAAAATGCTTTAGTTTTACGTTTATTTTCTATTTTATTTTTTATTTTAAATCTTTTTTTAGTAATATCCATCTCGATGATACTAAGTATATATTATATACAATCAACATGTGTTACGGCCGGAGACGAGAGAAGTTTGAAGAATGTGTATAAGTTATGGGTAGTTATGGATTTATAGATATGAGTATACAGATATCTATGTGTACACCTATAATATGCCACGGATATTCTGTCGTAAGGTGTGCATGAATGCATGCTTATATGTGTGTAAGGTCAGTTGGTGGCGATAGTCAGGTAGAACTGGGCAAGGCGAGGAGGTGGTTCACCTTGATCTCGTAGCTCACCTTGGTTTCTTGGATCACATGAGAGTTGTTTCGTTCTCCTCTCTTTTCCCTCCCCTTGCCTACCCCCAGCGATGATCCATGGGGCAGAATAACCTACAGAATGTGTATGCAGGCAGGTCTTTGTTTTAATTGCCCGCATGACCAGGGCTATAACGCACATACATACATAACCTAGTGTCGATGCAACCGGCGACATACCCACAATACGATACCCACATGTTAATATACCTATGTAGTGCTTTACGCCATGCGTCCGAGCGCGCGTCTGTAAGCCATGGGATAGACGTGTTGTACACTGGGGTTAAGCAAGCGCGAGGGTCCTATGGAATGGTCAGGATGAGCCCAGAGAAATCTGGAGATGTCGGGCCCGGGAGCAGCGGTACGAAGAAGCAGGAAACACCAAAGTGAAGGCAATAGCACGACAAGGAATGTTATGCTTGCAGACGCGAGACCCATCTGGTCTGGGTTCTCTGGTCACACAGCTAGACAGTAAGGGATATGCGGCAGAGAAAGAGGATCGACCAAGCGGCAAAGAAGCAGAATAGTTCGTACGAGTTAGGGAGGCAGCTAACTGGAGCAGTAACACAAGACAATAAACAGCCGCGATAGACCTAGCAGTCTCTATTGCCTCTCTAGATGAGTGGAGCAGAGGCTAGGTGAAAGGGGGAAAGGCGAGGATATATGGAGATGTGGAGATGATGCAGACTCTCAAAGGATGCAAAAGACAAGGAAGGACTGGATACCCATCGAGGGTCGTATGGCGAGTTTGTAAGCAGGGTAGTGTAGCCGACATGGCTTATGTTGTCGTTGCTTTGACGTAGCCGTTACACAAGTGCGCGACTCGAGTGAGGCAAAATCCATTCATACCTAACCTGCTGTGACCGAACGGTAGCACAGTTTTGTATATTTTTAACCAACATAGTGTGGCAGCAGGTGGGCACATGACCTTGCTTCATCTTCCTTACCCCAGGTTGAGCCAAGTTTCCCACGTACTGATATGTACATGTGGCACGAGCCGGCACACGCATACATATCTCGCATTGCATCTTGATGGGGGACTGCGAGCCGCGAGCCCGTATACCATGTGCTCCACACCGTGCTGTTTTCACTTCTCGATGATGAAGGATGTGATACAATCCGTCGAGTTGGACGTTAGGAACGAGAGTATGGATACCACCGCGCAGGAAAACAACGTTGGCATGTCTACCTGTCCGTCTGTGTGCAAGTGTAGTGCTCCGTGTGCGTACGCCTGTCTTCGCTGTTCTGCTGCATGCAGTTCGGGATTTTCAATCTAAAATCAGCCAGATCCCTGCCGGGAATCAACCTGCGGACGGTTATGTCGCGCTGATGCATACAAGAAGTCGGCCTAGGGATCCAGGTAGGTCTTGTTGGAGTGGTTGCAATCAATCTCAAACAAGATAGCCTAGTAAGGAATCAGCCACCAAATCCAACCGCCATACTGCAGTACAAAATGTCATCACCAGAGACCACCAGAGATCACAGGATAAGCTTGTTCAACAGATAGCTCTAGGTATCGTTCCCGTGGCTCTCCCAGCGTGTCTGACATCGCGGGGTCGTTATGCGCGGAGCAATATCCTCCTTGCCTTAGTCGAGAGCAACAATGTATTCTGTGGTTGGGCCCCAGAATACCCCGAGAAAGACGTTGGATTATATGATTATGCAGCTGGTAACATGGATTAGCTGGCCATATATCGGTTTCCAAGATGCAAGCATCGCCATGTCTCCCGATGCCATTATTGATAAGGACACTAAAGAAACACCGCAACAAAGCATTGTTCATAACATCTGGAGCCGGGCGGGGCCTTCTCTTCTGCCTTAAAATCACACATCAGGATCCCTAACCGGGAAGCTTGATGTAAAGGATGACGATGATCAAACCCCGAGGCTAGCGGGAGGTGTCAAGGGCCGTTTCCAAGGATGCTTGATGGGATCGCCGCCAACCATCGCCTCTCGCAACTGGGGAAAATATGCCATGTATGTAGGTAAATGTTGGGGGCTCTGCCTAAGCCCTGGAATTAGTTAAGACGAATAAAATACGGATATGGATAACATGTCTTGCGGCAAGGGCAGATGTTGGCTGGCCTTGTGTGTCGAAGTCTGCGCCGAAGTCTGTCTGCTCTGCCTGCTCATCCGTCGAATTTGAGTGGAGGGCGCACTGCTCACTCCGTCGACCGTGGCTGAGTGCTCTTAAGGCTGGGGGGTTTATGACTATGTACCAGAGTGCTGGGTCAAACTAACGCAAGCCCTGAACTTGGCAAGCAGGGATGACGGCATAGAAACGGCGCGTGAGCAAACGAGCCAATCTTGTGTAAGCACCCATCGTACATTCTCCAATGCAAACAACGTCCTCGTCTGTATGTAGGATTCGTATAGGATGCTACGCTGTAGGTAGTCGCCACTGAGACTCAATCCGGTGACCGAAAAGGAAGAACAACTTCATAGCCAAATGTGAGTGCCCCAAGTAGACTAACCTAGGTTAGACATACCTACCATATCCTATTACCCAGTTAACGAGCTATACCATACTAGCATAGGAAAACCGCGGGGAGAAGTTGATGGACCTCCAGTCCCTTCCTCCTGATGCAACCTACCGGCAGCTTAACCAACTTGAACGAGCCGGCCGCCCATGGATTAGTTAGGGCAAGGGGACAACCAGAGTACAAGAGGGGTTGAATAGGTACAAAGGCGTTGACAAGTACGATGTATCTTTACTCCCAGCTTTGTTTCCATATGTACCGTGGAGCAAAATGCTTGTCCCAACTTGCAATACACAACATCCATGCAGAAGAGGCCCAGGGAAACGGCCAAGAAAGGACCTTGCATAAGCTGTCAAAGCGCCATGGTTTCTTTCCTAGGACCGACCAGGATCTCCTAGTTTGAAGATCTGAGTTGGCAAATACTCAATCTGCTTACAGCAAGCTTTTCCTGAGATATTATCTCGTTGATAATGGTTGGGTTGCAGACTCAAACAAAGTGTAGAGTATTTGATCCATGTTGATGTGGCGGCAAAGCAGTCTGCGATTGTATGCCTATTATGCCAAACGAGACAGCACGAAATGGCTCCAAAGGATTCATTGATGCGAAATCCGCCGTTGGGGTTCTGTTATAATCCCGAATGGTTGATGAGCTCTCCCAGTCTAGTTGCCCTTTGGTAAACGTCTGGACTGAGTATTGTTGATAGCTTTTAGTAGAGGACGATTCCAAATTCAGTCGCCGTCTTTTTCAATCCATAGGGCCTGTGAGCATCGACCGGGACGGATCGCATCATGCCACTCAATCCTCGACGGAGTTCCTATTTCATGCCTGTGTATGGGACGCGAGGCAGTCCTATGGTTATTCATCCATATGCCTTCGTTTGCGATGAATCTGAGACAAGGATCTGCCGTGTACAGCAAAATGTCCCTGCGACAGGAGCATCAACTCAGAGACATGCCACACCACCGGCAGTCTCTCAATCCAATGCTGCCGATGCCGTCATGATGGCAGATATGAAAATATCTTTAGCCGCCAAGCAATTCGCTGAACAAGTCAAAGAAAGCAACAAGTTCTGGGCTAATTTCCGTGTCAATTTCGAGAATGAGGTGACGAGCATCAGGTCCTATGTCGATGAACATGTCCTGAGGCAAATATGGCAGAAAAGGATCGAGCATAACGACAAATCTAGTAAGAGTAAAAAACAACACAACGGGAAATTGTGTATCCAGAATGTCAAGTTGGAAACCTGTCTGAACCAGATCGATGAGGCTATTAATTTCCTCAATATGGCCAGATCATCACATGGCCAATCTACTGGGCACAATCCCCGATATCACCATTTGGAGAAGATACGCGCAGCCGGTAGCCTTGTTGTAGGTCTAAGCAAGAAATCTATGTCGGACGAAGCTGCGTGCAAGGACTTGCTCACAGAGTTGTCAGATCTCGAGAGGCTCTTGGATCCAAAGAGCCCGGTGGCAAGGAGTTTACATCGGTTCATCACGGATGGTGGCCAAGGAGCTGCAGAAATGGAAGACGGCAAATCAGATGATAAGGGCTCGAGCAAGTCTGAGGGCGATGTTCAGAACGAGCCGGTTACGATTGGTCAAGATGCGAGTAAGGGTGCGGGTGACCTAGAGCATGAGCAAGCGGAAGAAAGTTCAGAATGGGGGGCTTAATAGATCATGATGGAGGACCACTAGATATTTATTTTGGTTCCGACACGCACGGTTTATCGTTAGCAGTATCCTAGACTAGGAGAAGGGACAAAACAATAGCACATGACTTACCTGAGGGTAAAAAAGGGGTGAAGCATCGTCCTCATCAGAGTAATCGGAATCGAGTTGTACTCGCCCTCGTAGGAGGGCAGCACGCTGTGTATCGCACTCAAGTGTTCTCACACACCAGCTTCGTAACGACTCTCCCATAGGAAACCAACCTCCCCCGTCTTCTCCTTGCGGATATACACGGAGTGGTCGGCCCTGCTTTTCTGATGCCAGTATTACAAGCTTGAAGTCAAGCCAGACCCTCACGGGTAGACCTGTCAATCCCAACACAGGGCTGGGGTGAAGGTTAAGTGAAGCTACTCCGAATTTCCCATGAGCGGTAAGAAGGAAGCCTGCATTGCGGACAATGCAAGACTCTTCGAGAAGCTGCCTGCGCAGGCTCTCTGTTTGTAGCTCAGAAACACAGCGTTGATGAGGACGATGCTTGAGGGAGGAAAAGAGAGAAAGAGAGGGACAGCGAAAACGCGTCCCACGAATTTTTCGAGTCATAGGCCAAAAATTCTTAGGCTACCCTTATCGATAGCATTGACCAATCAAGCCCCATGCAGCCCTGGGTAGGTGGTAGGTAAGGTACCTGGGTACCTAACCTAAGGGATTTCCCGCTGTGGCTTGATACATTACCATTGGATGCAAGTCTCTGTAGCTGGAGTACATATGTAGGGCTGAGGCAATGTTATCTCCGAAGAAGAAAAAACACAATCTTAGTACCTAGGCTAACTAGTACTTACTTAGGTACCTAGGTAGTACCTAACTGTCAGGCACCCAGCACCCGCCTACTACCTACATGTACCAGGTACAGACAGGTGCCAAAGTACCTACGTACTCACCGACGAGCCTGGCGAGACTATTCTATTTTTGATGCCTTTTTTCTCTCCTCTTCGGGTTGACTCGTAACTCTTTTCCTCCTGAATCGTAGGATTTGCAAATGTGAAGACAAGCAACAACCAACTAACTCATCAGGATGCCTCTCCTTCGCCGGTGACAAATACTAACTTTTTTTTTTATTTTCTTTTTCGTTTTCTGTTTTTCGCTATATATATATATTTCTCTTATTAGATCTCCTCCGTCCCCCCCCCCCCCCCCCCCCCCCTTTCCTTGCACTCTTCTATAGACAGACGTACGTACGTATTCGCTCGTTATGGCTAGCCCCCCTATCTCGCCTGCCGACTTCCCCCAGGTCTGGCAGAGACCCTCGTTCGAAGACCTGATGGCATGCCTCAAACGCCTCGAGGTCGAGCCTCCAGTCTGGAACCCCACGACATCGCGGAGGATCATACTAGAGAACCACCAAAATGCCGCCCAGTTCCGTCGGGAGGTGGCCGCCTATCTGTCCAGCATCATCAGCAGCAGTCTCAAATGGATACACGACGACGATCAGAAGGAGGCACTCTGGGACGAGGCCAGCCGACGCCTCTCGGAACGATGCGGCAGGGCCGGGATGGGCGAAATCACTCGGAAGTGGCCGTTCGAGAATCAGGCTTCTTTCCCCTTCGAGCTAGTCATCCGAGAGCCTCCCATCACCGGTGATTCTCTAGGGCTCAAGACGTGGGGGTCCTCCTATCTACTTGCGCAGCTGTTACATCAGGTTGCCGCCGGCCCTCTGGCTCATTTGTTCGATGCTAGCCGCTCAGCACCACGGATGGATGTCCTTGAACTCGGATCAGGCACTGGGCTCCTCGGTCTGGCCGCCTCGGCTGTTTGGAAAGCCGACGTAGTGCTGACCGACCTTCCGACCATCATGTCGAACCTCGAGCATAACATCGAGGTGAACCGTCCCATGATTGAGTCTCTGGGTGGCGGGGTCAGTTCAGGTGCTTTGACCTGGGGCTCCCCTGATGATAGTGCAGAGCGCTTCGCCAAGAAAAATCAGTTCAAGGTGGGCTATGATATCAAGTTAGTATATGTTATAATTAGTATTAACTGTGGTTCTAGGTTGTTCTAGTCGCAGATCCGCTCTACGATGACGACCACCCTGACCTGCTCTCCGCTGCCATACACGAACAGCTTATGGAAGACAAAGAGGCCAGAGCTATCATCATGATCCCCCAAAGAGACCCTACTACTAAGAGATTAATGGCCAAGTTCCTATCCAACATGGCTCAGGCCATTTCACCCTTGGTTCTTCTCGAGGAGCATATGCTAGCCGGTCAGGATGACTGGGACGAGGACGAGGAAACCCCCGAGGTCCAATGCTGGTGGGGTGTTTTTGGAAGATAGACTGCATAGACATGAACTGATACGCTTTGATGATTTACGACCTAGTAAAATAGAGTAGACATATAATATAGATTTGAGAGAGCCCATTTTTTTCTGGCTAGACTAATGATCATGCTGCCGTTTCCCCCTACTCCCGGGCCTTGAGTTTCGGCTTTTGAAGGATCAGATCCAGATACCGTGAGATCAGGCTTACTTTAGTTCCTTTAGCATCCGAGAATTATACAGCACGATGTGAGGTTATGTGTTAATATGATCAGTCGTAACTTGGCAGCCTGAACACGCTGCCAGGTTAGTTAATCATGTTGAGCGCTACCTATTCTCTCCACTATTATTGAACATACTTGACAAATTCTCTGCTAACCTAGGTTAATCGGGGGTCTCTAATCGGACATATCCATCTTTATTGGCATCCCATCATGTTTACGATATCTACCATATCAAGGAACATATCGCTTCAAAATATGGGCTTGACTCAGAATACAGCATTTGGATGAAATAGTCTTTGATATAAAAAATGCCCCATAGATCTACTTGATCATTATTTTGCGTTTCGTCGCCGTAATGGGATCGATAATATAGATGTCCTTGAACTAAGATAAAATGTGTTCCCTCAAGTAATGCTGAATGGCTCGCCGCCCCAATTACTCTATTAAAACTCCAGGCGCCGTTGTTCATCATCATGTCCTCCTCCTTATTAACCTAAAACTTAGCGCCCGTTTGTCAGATGACTAACGTTGCTCGCGTGCGCGATCAGGAACTTGCAGCATGTGAGAGCGAACTTGCACGCCTTGGTCCAGCCCTCGTCGTTGGTGATGCCTAGCCTGATGCTGTAATGACCTATCCTGTCATCGCCAATCTTGTCGCCATCGATCTTATACGGGAGTGTGAGGGGCGTGATGCCGTATTGGCCCGGCCCGTCGTCTGCCTTTGTCTGCTGGTGGACGAACGCCCCCAGCTGCCTCACCAGCTCTAGAAATGCCACCATGCCTTTATCAAAACTTCGGGTAAATAGCATCTGGAGCGGTAGGTCGCCCGAGGAAAAGAGATCTAGCACGACTTTCTTGGGTGCTGGCGGAGGCCCGCTCCTATGAGCCCCAAGTCGACTAGATGCCATAGGCGGATAGTCGTACTTAATAATCCTGGACGTCGAACCCATGGGCTGAGGCTCGTAGCCTTCAAATTTGTATCCTAGCTTGTCGGCAACAGTGACGACCAGTAACAAAGCCTGGCCCCAGGCCGCATTTATTTCAGGCCAATCGACGGGCTTGGTCGATAACCTCCCCAACCTCAACCCATTTATTGTCGCAAAGTTGCCGTCATGGTGTATTGAAAAAGTATCATTGTAGACATTGGCTCGTTGCAACTTTGTGAGTAGCTGAGAGTCATGATCGAATTTTGAGTTGATACTGTCTCTTTCATTCTGAAACTCGGAAAGCGTGGTAGCAAACGAGTTGCGTTCTCTCCAGAACTGTTCCTCCTCAGCATCGAGCCTCTGCGATTCCTCCTCGAGGGCCATTATCTCCTTGTCCAACTCGGCTTTCTCCATTTCTAATTTCAATAACTCTTTCATGGATTCCTCCTCCTCCTTCCTGGCCTTTGATAGGGCTTGCTCAGACTCGGCAATGTCATCCTCGCCTGGGATGTCGGCCTGGACCTGCTTGAGAAATCCGGCATAGGCATCCCGTTCTCGTGCTGTCGATTCCAACCGCCTCTGAAGACCATCGACCAACATTTCGGTACATTCAACGCAAACAGGATGGTCTATGTCGGAACGAGCGGATAAGATCTCGAAGAGCTTGTTGATGCGTTCAGCTTCGTGAGGCTGGGCATCACTCCGTTGGCTGGTTGACATAGATATTCGGCGCGCCTTCTTAGAAGCGGACTGGTCTATCGGCGGGGTGAGTCTCGGGGGAGCTACCTGGGACTCGGTGAGGAGGACGAATGACATGGCGGAGCTATCACGGGGTTGGCCGTCGCCACGCAGAGAGCTCCCATGTTTCTTAAAGGTGGGAGGGCCGGCATTCTTGGAGACCTGGTCATAGAGGGCCCTTCGTTCAGTATCTTGGGGGTAGGATAGTCGCGCAAGTGATGACCGCTTGGTTGGCTGCTGGGACGAAGTGGCTGTAGTCGATCAATCAATCAGGCAGTCAGTCAAGGGCGACAGAGCATAAACAAATAGGAAGTGCAGTGGGAATGGATGTGAGTGACAACTAACCAACAAGGAGGTCGAAAGCTGCCGGGTTGAGGTCTGCTAGCGACCCATCCAGGCGCAAGGGCGCGCGACACTTTTGACAATACATGACGATATGCGATGTTGAAGAAAAGGATGGGATGGACAGATAAGAGTCGGGAAGCTGCAGGTGTTTGGACGTTATCGTTGATACGTCATCAGCTGATCGACGTACAGGCTTAAGCTTCAGCCGCTTCCCATCACTACCGCCATAACTTAGGTAATACCTATGTCGGTAGGTAGTAAGTAGTACCTGCCTAATGGACCTGCAGGTGTTACGGGTACAGCATGTACATACATACTATATACACATGTAGTTAGTACTTATTGTAGGTTGCAAGTGGATCCGCTACACTTAGTACCTACATACTTACATAAGTACTAAGTACCTACCTAGCACCTATGTACTTAGGTATGTACATAGAGGTTATGTAGGTAATAAGTTGTAGGTACACATGTACTGTGGCTTGTGTGGGTATGTACTCACACTATGTAGGTACCTAGTCGTGGGGTCACCTGGCCGACGCCAACCGTCTGCACCTCGTCAACATCCGATCAGATGAAAGCCATTTTCAATTTCTCATTTCTCATCTTAACTCCGATTTCCCGCTGCCACTACACATTCAATGCGCAACCCCATGGTCGACCTTGTCTACCCTACCACGAGTCGCTAAGCGATGGCAAAGTCACTGCAGAGTCACTGCAATCACCATGGAACCTCCTTCGAAGCGGTTGAAACTCCAACAAGCTCTCTACGAGAGCGACGATGAAGCGAACCAAGACGAACTCTCCATGACCCCCAGCCAGTTCGACGCTCGACAAGATCCTTTGTACCAGCTGGACAAGGGGCGTGCCAAAGCAGCAACACGACTCAAGTCTACCTTCGAAAGCATATTCGAGAAGTACGAGAAAGATTTCACCGGAATTGGCGACGAGATCGATCTGCGCACCGGCGAAATCATCATCGACAATGGACACCTTCAGTCCCTAGAAGACGAGAAAGATGGCGGCAGAGAGGGCTCTGTTTCAAGCGACGAAGAGGAAAGAATACTGCGAGGGAAGGAATCCCGTCCAGCCAAACGGCCGCATCCGACATCGTTGATGCCCGCCAACCCGTCGTCCTACAACCGTACACCACCGTTAGACCCGTGGAAACAACCTGCTACAGCGGGTGCCAATCCATACGGCATATCTGCGCTGCCATTTCCCCTCGCCCTATCTATGTTCGGCAATAATCCAACCGATCCAGCCTGGCAAGCTCCAGAGCTACCATCGCCATTTTCTCAGAATGGCTTCGGCTTCGGATTCGGTTTTGGTTACAACCCCCAGGCCCCAGGGTTTCCCCCATCACTTCCGTTCGACATGGCATCTACCATGGTCACAGGAGGGGGCAACTATGGTTATTATGGTGGCACGGCTCGTCAACAGGGATTTAGAAGGCTTGTGAGCGCTAAATCATTGACACGGAGAAGTTTGCCTTCTATCGAATCTAAAGAAAGCGACACGGACGAAGACGACATACTCCTGGCTAAGGGCCAGAAAGTTGTGTCTAAGCCTACCATTGCAAAGGAGGCACAGAAAACTCCTACTCCAGCAGCCTTTGGATGTCAAAACAAGATAGACAATCAGGGGCTCAAGAAAGCCTCGGCGACAGCGCAAGACTCCCGAAAAAATGAGGAATATCAAACAGAAATCCGTGGCGAGACAGAAAGTGGAGATATACGAAGGGGAAATGGGTTGACAAGTACACCGATTAAACATAATCAAAACCAGTCATTGCGCCACGTAGGACGGCCTAAGAAGATAAACGCCACCACGAAGCAGCAGAAGTCTGATACGGAACTCAGCGATAATATCCATATAGCTCGAAAAACTAAGCATGACAACGAAAAGACACCCATATCTCAACAGGAATCAGAAGCACCGCGTCGCAAGCCAGGCCGGCCGAAAAAGTCAACTCTAGCTGAAGAATCTCAAAGTCTTCAGCAGAATACTATCAAAAATAGACGACCAGATATCGACACCAAGGCGGGTCCTCATCCTGAAGTAGCTACATCCAAGCCTACGGCCGGCTCGGCAATTATAATTTCACTGCCAGTTCGGCCAATTCACACCTCAACAGCGCCAACACAGGTTAGTCGGGATAATAAAGAAACCGCAAGGCAAATTGCGTTTGATTCACAAAGGCGATCGTCGCGCGCTCGTAAACAAACAGAATTCTACGGCAATATGAAATGGCTGAAGCGTGGCGTCCGACCATCGGATACCAGTGACGAGGAAGTCAATCAGGGGTCTGAATCATCACAGACAAGCACCTCGTTTTCACAAGATATTATAGATGATCAAGAGAGTTCTAGCATGAAATATGCCGGGTCGAAATCCAGTGAGGGGAGCGCGCAGCTCACCATTAACAATGAAGTCTTACTCGAGTCAGATGATGCTCGGACAGAAAAAGAACAATACATTCAACGCCATATAGAAATGGAAACTGAGAATGGCGAGGAGGTCGAAGAAGTTGCCACCCGCTTCTCCCCACCAGAAGATGGGCATATTGAAAATGAAAATAACGACCTAGCATCGGCGCAAGATTCACACACATTGGAATCTTCGGTATGGGAGAAAGGTGGCACAGACGATGCAGAAGTGGCACCACAGACTACAGAAGCATTTTCACGGAACAAATTGGACCCATCGTATGACTTCTCGGACTGTGAGGAGGAACCGGTGCGAAAGCCGGTAGACTTGGCAGATGATGCCCGGGCAGCTCCGCGAAAGCAGCAAACATCGGGTGATGGAACGGGTGACTTTGGAAACACGGATACTTCTTTGGACCGACAAATCTTACCTAGTGATGTTACGACTAACCAAACACCGGCTATTTCGGATCCATCCGAGGTCGCGAAATCCGAGCCGGGCCTGGATACTGGTTCCTTCGACGCAAATCAGACCTCTGTTGTATCTGATATTTCCGACAGAGAAGCCTCTCAGCATCATAGTGAACCGCCATCGAAAACACAGTTTACTCCGGAGCCTGACCTTCCACAGCAAGAGCCGGAGTGCCAGCAAGGACTTGGGGAACCCGACGGTCAACCAAATACGCCCGACAGAACGGTAACTAATCAAGCCCGAAGCCCAACATTATCACCAGAGTTGCATATACAAGACTCATCAAGAGAGTCGGAAATAGCCTCTAGACTTTCGCCCGAACTAGGCGAGAATAATGCCGAACCTGAAGTTTCGGCTGAGAAGAGTGCTGAGAAAAGTGCCGAGGATCCCGATGTGGAGCTGGCGGAGTCATCAAAATCCCCGGAGGCCCGACGCCCGGCAGCCGTTTCTGAAGTTCGCGCGTCGATCCCTGTAACACCTAAGAAGCCGAGGAGGCCAGAATCAGGCCAGAATGGTCTTACATCATCAGCTAAGAGATTCGCCCTCGCATCTCTCGTTCCCGACGGGGACAACGACGGCGACGGCGATAGCGACGAGCTGAGCATCATCTCATCGTCCAACTACTACACCCCGCGCTCCTTCCGCGCGAAGCTCGCCCGCGCCCGACGGTACTCGGCTTCATCCTATTCCTACGTGTCAACCCCGCGCAGCGCGAGCCGCCGGCACGGTCGCCTCGTCGGTACTCCAGACTGTCCGCGGGCGCCGGCGACGGACTCTCGGGCGCTGCTGAGGGCCAATCGTAATGTGCTAGGAGGAGGCAAGGGCAGGCTTGCAGCAACAGGGGGAGATAGTAATGTGCTGAGCTCGCCTCTCGCGCGCACGGCGGCCGAGAACTTGCTTCGCACACCGAGACACAATCGCAAGAGGCCGACAAGCCCGACTGAGAGTTTAGTGCAGACGCCTGGAGGCACTATACGCCGGTGCGGCGAGGACGGGTTCGTCTGCGAGAGGGATTTTTGCTTTACGTGCTGCAAATGAACGTTCAGGAGGGAGGGGGGGCAAACTAACTATCTACATAGACCAAGCATTGGGGATATAATAAGGGCGAGGCTAATATCAGTGGATGAAGAAATAGGAAGGAGGAGGAGGAGGAGGAGGAGGTCAAAAGCGAATATGACATAGCATGGTTTAGGTGAATCCGCTATGGTTTACCTTATGAATACTTATACTGCACGATGGGAGCTATATCAATTAAAAGAAGAAGAGAAGAAGAAAAAACATAGAACAAGAGAAAAAGAAGCGAGCCATGCAAATATTGATAAATGTGTATATGAAATAGCCACGAACACGGTCGACCAATCCAATCCAATCCAATCCATCATCCGTCTACGCCTTCCGAGTCATAGGACACACACACACACACGCACGCACGCACGCACGCCTACCCTAGGCAGGCAGATAGATAAGCGGGATATTGTCATTATCAGATCGAGAGAGAGAGAGAGAGAAAGAAAGCAAAGATCCAAATTATGAGGTTAGAAAAAAAAAGGGAAATAATAAAAGAATCCGGTCGCTAAGATTTCTTTAGGATTCGTCTTATCATCAGAGGAAAAAAGAACACGAGGCAATTTGGTCATGAATCTTTTAAGTAGCAGTAAACTAAAACACTTGGGCGTGAGAGCCGATAGCAGGTACTGACCATCGTTTTTCATTATTTTTTCTCTCTCTCTTCATCATCAGAGACGTAGTACTAAGAGTAGTTATGAGTATGGGGAGGAAGGGGGGGTATCTCAATAAGTTGTGTAGAAGAGTTGTAGACATCCGCACCACGAGACACATGCATTAGCAATAAAAAAAAATCCTGTTTCCCTCACGACTCGGAGCTAACCGTCGCGCCACCTAGGTATTGTTTCAGCGTGGCTTCGTCCCGGATAGGAGCGAAGTAGGGGTGAGCCATAGCCTCCTTTGCTGTAAGACGTTCCTGTTGTATTTTCGTCAGCAAGCTTACGTGTACATCTTGGGCAAATCAACGAACCTGATGATCGTATCTTAGTAGCTTGTCGAGGAAATCGATAGCTTCGGGGGTAACGAATCGCTGGTTTTCTGTGTTTACGAAACTGTGCCAGGGTTTCTTCTGGAAGCGGCCGAGCATCTCGTCGTACTGAGGATCAAGCTCTATCTCGTACTTGTCCAAATAGTCGAATAGGTCGTCGGTGCCCAGAACCTTAGCGATCTTTACCAGTTGGTCCGAGTTGCTGTTCCCGTGGAAAAACGGTTCCTTCCGGAAGATCATCGATGCGAACATGGCGCCAAGACTCCACATGTCCAGGCTGTAATCGTATTCTTGGAAATCCACCAGTAGCTCGGGGCCCTTGAAATAACGGGAGGCGACCTAACCAGCTCACATTAGCACCCATGGCCATGAACATCAATTGCAAACGAAGAAGCGCCAGGCTGCATATGGTGACTTACGCGCACATTGTATTCGGTCCCGGGGTGGTAGAACTCGGCTAGACCCCAGTCGATGAGACGTAACTACAACGACAGGACAATGTTAGCTATGCAGTGCAGTGCGAGAGGGAGAAAGAGAGAGAGACGACATGGGTGCATATGGAAAGGGACACGATACCTTTTTATTCTCATGATCGATCATAACGTTATGAGGCTTAACATCTCTGTGCATAATCCCTTTGCTGTGGCAGTAGTCGAGAGCCTTGAGGAGCTCGTAGATGTAGTATCGGACGTCGATGTCGTTGAATCTGGGGTACAGACTCCGGAAGTCGGTGTTGTTGACATTCTCGAAAATGAGGGAGGGAGTCTTACTCTAGGAAAAAGCGGGTTATTTAGCAATGAATATGACAAGCAAGCAAACGGGCGCCTCCCATCGCAGGTACCATCGCAGGTCCCGTCGTAGGTCCCATCGTAGGTAGACGCGTTTGCGAGGGGCATGCCACCACCCACCTGATTGTCCCGGACCACATCAAGTAGGGCAACGATGTTGGGGCCGCCCGAAAGATTCTGAAGAATCTTAATCTCTCTCTTGATCTTCTTCTTCTTGACGGGCTTGAGGACCTTGATGACGCATTTCTGGTAGTTGACTACGTTGATACCCTCAAATACCTCCGAGTACTTGCCGCGGCCTGGATAGAGCGGGCGCACGAAATCAGTCAATCAACCCGAGCATCCGAGTAGGGGTTTTGTCGGAGGATGGAGAGGGTGGGTTGGAGGGGCCGGGGAGCGCGTCGCGACATACCAATCTTGCGGATGACCTCGTAGTTTTCCAAGACGCCCCAGCCTAGAAGGATACGCACATGAAGGTTAGCGAACGCTGCATCGTGGCTATTTGCATCGCTTTGGTTCAAGAGGAGAGGGAGGAGAGGGAGGAGGGGGAGGAGGAAGAGGGGACAAGGGAGGGAATGAATAGTAGTAGTAGTGGTGGTGGTGGTGATAAGACGACGTGTGTGTCTAGTGATGGATGATAATGATAATAAATAATCAGGCAAAAATATCAGCATCAATCATAACGTACTGATATTAACACTGTCGTAGTCCCAATAGCTTCTAGGCATGTTCTGGTTGACATCGGCGTAGACCCGCGCCATCTTTGCGGTTTGCCGGGCGAGCAGGCTCTGGCACGGCAGTGATGCGGGTTGGAGGAGGGAGAGAAAGGAAAGAGAAAATAGTAAAGGCGAGAGGGCGTCGTGGAGTTTCATTGAGGGAGATCGGATACTAAAACTCAAGCCTAAGCCTATTAATTGGAGGTGGGATGGGCTACTGGGGCTGCACTGGAATCTGCCGTCGGAGGGGGGGAGCCAATTACGAGTTAGCACCTTAGCGTCCTTAGCGTCCTTAGCGTGCTACCTCCTAGGCGGTACCAACTGTAGATTAGGTAAATAGGTAAGATAGAGGTATGTTAGATAGGTAGATAGGTTGATAGGTTGATACTAGAGCACCAGAAACTTCAATGTTGGAGGGGGAAGGGACGCATTAGGTATGTACTTTTTACGTTCTAGTTATTAGTGGGGGATTCCAGATCGATGCGGACCTAGGAACTCGACCAGAAAGAAATATTGACATAAAAAATGACAACATTTTCGAAAACATACGAGCTGACGAAATGGCTGACGCACAGTGCAGAGCCCAGTCCTCTTGCATTGGAACTATACACACTAAACACAGCGATGCATGTCTCGACATGGTCATCTACCTCTTCCTTTCTTCTAATTATAAAGCCTAATGTATAATGTACCTACCTATTAACCTACCACTTCGTGTGCACAGTAAAAGCAAAGCGAGCAAGACCCGCGAGGATCGCTGCTTCAAGTAGGCGGCTTATTATTCCTGCTTGCTACACTCACTTTCACTTTAAACACCTTCGCACTCCTCTCACTTGGCACGCTAGATAGAGGTGGGCATCCACACGGTTCCTGACAGCAGGACGAAATGCCGTTTGAGCCGGTCATGGGATAGGATGGGGTGGGATGGGATGGGCACATGTTACCTGAGCATGTAGTTCCTATAATGAACATTCTAGTTAGCTTCGTGGTTCCCTAACCCAGGAGCGATGAGGAGGATGAGCCAGGTTAATGATCCGTGCCGCGTTCAGAGAGAAGATTAATGAGCTCGACATGCGTCCTTTTCTTTCGAAACCAGCATCCGTCAGCCAGACCAACTTCAGGGGTTCCTACTCGATACTTTATAGACTTCCGACTAAGGATGACGATACTAAGGTTTTCATCATGCGGACGAACAAGTTCCGGAGAAACTTGAGATAAATAGGCATATGGGAAGGGGAGTGAGTTATACTAACCTGGGACATCCCAGCTCTGCCGCCCCAACTCCTGCGGGTTTCGCGTCTTCCCATACATGACATCGGCCTCCTCTCCTTTTGACCAAAGCTTCTCAGTCATCGTAGGATATCTGTCGTCTCTTCGCAGCCTGATTGGTGCCAGCGTCGCTGTGGGCCATCTCCGAGTCGTCGTAGTCTAGGCTGTCCATGCCCGTATCAACCACATCCCACGTCCTTTTGCGCAGGTCCGGTTTCTTCTCCGGGTGGAACTTCTGTTGCTGCTTCTTTCTTTGCTTTGCCCGCTGTCTTTTCCGACGGTTCATCTCCGACTTGGTCAACACCGGTTTCTCCGTCTCGATTTCACCGTCTTCGCTACCATCTGGCGGCTCCTCTGCCTTGTCCGAGCTATCTGCCCCGACGTGGGTGGTAGCCGCATCATGGTTGTCTAGGTTGGTTGCTTCTTGCAGCAAGGACGCTGACTCTGCTTTATTCTTAGCAACTTTCGCTTCGACGCGGCGTAGAGCCTCGAGTTCGGAATGACGAAATATGGCTATCTGCTCGTCGGTCAGGGTGCGCTTGGCTCCGTCTGAATAGTATCCAAGCCCGTCATCGTCCTCTTCTTCGTACCACTCGCCCCGATCTTCGAGACCTTGGCTATTATTAGAGGGATCTTGGGGTTGTAGGAACTCGGCGTGGAAGAGCTCTACCGCTGCGTGGGAGAAGTGTGCTTCATGGAACCAGTCGATTTCTGCCTTGCCAACAGTTAGTATGGGGTGTTATGAGGTACTAGTCAAGCAGGGAATACAAAAGATGGCTATGGGAGAAGCACGAACCTGCGTGACATCTGGAACTTTGAAGCTACTCGATGCATGTAATGTCGCTGACATGGCGACGTTGTCGAGCCTTTTCGCCCAGGAATGGGCAGGTTATTAGAAAGGAGGAAAGCGGAGGGAGAAGAAAGGGTGAACGAAAGCTGCTCCAGGCGCGTTTGGTTCTGATCCGATTTATAGTGGGGCCAATATCCCCCCCACACATCACTATCAATTATGTAAGTACGTACGTACCGCCCGTACCTATGTACTACATACATGTAAGTACGACAATTCTAATATCTAAGTATGTAGGTACCTATTGAAATAAATACCCATTAGGCAAGTTCTACTACGTGCCAAATATGTACATGAGTTTATTATGTACCTAACGTGTATTAGGCTTGCATTTGCAGGTCGTTATTCATAAGCATCATAAAGTCATTATTACAGACTACTAGACCGTCCTAGTCGTAATATTCAGTCCAGCTTCTCCCATCTTGAAGAAGCATAATCTGAGGGTATGCCGTTATAGTCATCTGTCTGCCTTTCATGTAGTATTCAGCAGCGCTAAAGCACTTTGAAAAGCTCTGACAACCTCGGATACTATAATCACAGGTTATTACTTATTAGTTCACGAGGGAAAGGAAGCTTGCAACTCACGATGCTGTTTCTTCTGAGAAAGATTCTGCTCTGAAAGGCGAACATATCTCTCGCGAGTTTGCAGCCTTTTGATCGCTCTCTCGTTGTCGTGACTCGACGAGGCTGATGCCCAGACATTGAAGTACTGGTCACCCAGATGAGGGGCGTTAGAGGATGGTATTTAGAAAGAGGTGTCGTCGGGCAAGGGGTAACGGGCAAGGGGTAAGGGTTAGGGGGGTCGGGTGGTGTGCATACTTTGACAAGTTGTTCAAATTCCTCTAGCAGCTGCTTCTCTTGCTCATCGGCCTCTTGCAGGGCTTTCTCGTAACGATCCTCGAAGTGATCCCAGTCGAAGGGGGTAAGATGACCCGGACTCTGCACTTCAGCTCTATTACCCCGTCGCTTAAGGGGCTCGGGTGTTTGGGCCCGCCGGTGTCTGGCCTGTTCGGGTTGGAAGTTGAGAATCTGTGTTCTCGGGGGCGACTCGGACTGTGGAGGTATCATCTCCTCATCTCCGGGCGACTCTTCCAGATGTGTCGAATGTTCCACCATCATCGATTGGCCAGCTCCGGCATAGGCCGGGGTCTGGGGTGATTTGTCCGGAGACGACGATCTCGGAGTAGTAGACATGGCTTTCCCGTCACTTGGGTACGCGACTTGATATGGATCTGCTGTACAACTAGATTGGATCCAGCTGACAGACAGAATGGTGACCAGGTGACTCGATCAAATTCATGTATAACAAACAATATGTCCTGACGAATGACTACCTAGTAGGTAAACACGGAGCATGTGACGGGTATTGAAGTTTCTAGTTAGGTTAGGTAATATAATATTAAGTAATCCGTCAGTCGCGTCGCTGCGCGCCAGGCATTGAAAGACGGGAACACCAGGTCCCACCTAATTAAGTGTGACGGGTGTGACCAAGCCTGTTCAGTCAAGCCGATAAGTCCGATAAGGCAGCGCTGCTTGGACCCCCGTACCTCGGAACCCACCTCGAACGTCACTCGACCATTTCCCATTTCCATCTTTCTACCAAATACAACAACAGCATTCACTATTCACACCCGCTGTCTTGTTGCGAGCCCACCCCGGCCAACCAAATAGACATGCAGTCGCATTCCCTCAACAACCTATCCCCGACCCACTGGACGAGACATACTCGCCCCTAGATTACCCAAACCGCCATCCACCGTCGCTGTGCATCCATTTCCTGCCTCTGCCCATCATGAACTGC
This sequence comes from Biscogniauxia sp. FL1348, assembly GCA_022544895.1. Classification (NCBI taxonomy): domain Eukaryota; kingdom Fungi; phylum Ascomycota; class Sordariomycetes; order Xylariales; family Xylariaceae; genus Biscogniauxia; species Biscogniauxia sp. FL1348. The sequence continues at coordinate 37,542 of JAJNNV010000062.1, read as the reverse complement.
GACATCTGCCAGCGGGCGCAGCACCCCAAGCGCCTGCCCTTCTTCTGCGTCGTCGATGCGCGAAACCAGTTATACGAAGGACGCATTGCGAATGCGAGGATCCTCATGGAGATGGAGGAGCTCGAGTCTCGGGTGAACAAGGTCATCCTGGACAGCGACGCCTCCCCAGGCGCTTCTGCGACGAATCGCTCTTCCCGCACCTACATCGAGAACTGCGCCTCGGAAGAACGAAAGGCCCGTGAGAGGACGGAGAACATCATGGCGTCCGTCGACAAGCTCTCTGGCGAGGTTGCCGCCGCTAGGAAAATGATTGAAGAGAAGAAGGCCAGCATGGCACGCAAGAGGGCAGACCTCGCCACCGCCTCGCAGGGTCTCGCCGCACGGCGGAATAGGCATATCGAGGAGACGAAGAAGGCTATCAAGATGACCAGGTACACCTGGGATCGGGAGTATGAGTCCATGGCCCAGTATAGACATGCCCTGTGTATGGAGGTCTCCAAGCTGTACCGCCTGCAGCGCGTTCGACGCGGGAATCCCGTGCGGTTCGAATATAAGATCGGCGGCATTGAAATCGTCGACTTGCAAAATATGAGCAGTAGGGCCTCCCCTATGACATCCAGTAGATAAATATGATGCTAACTCTACGTCATCTTAGATGCCCAGCCTGAACACATATCCGCATCCCTGGCCCACATCACCCATCTCTTGTGGCTGGCTTCGCATTACTTGGCCATCCGTCTGCCAGCCGAGATCACCCTTCCACACAACGACTATCCGCGTCCCACCGTCTTCTCTCTCTCGTCCTCCTATCACCACGGCGATGTTGCCTTCCCGGGCTCGTCCCCGCTGCCTCCCGACCCACGTGACCGCCAGTTCACCCACGTCCCTCACCCGCGCCCCCTATTCCTCGACAAGCCCCTCTTGGCGCTCTCCAGAGACGACCCCCCGGCGTACAACGCCTTTCTCGAGGCCGTCTGCCTCCTCGCCTACGATATTGTCTGGCTTTGCCGCACGCAGGGCGTTCCCGTCGGCGATAACACCGGTGCCAACTTCGACGACTTCGCTTGCCTAGGGCGCAACCTATACAATCTCCTCATCAACTCGTCCCTACAGCGCAGCCCGCAGCAGATCGCCGAAAGCTCCCCAGCGCATGCCAACAATGCCAACATCGGCCATAACGACATTAGCCCCACTACTCCTACTGCTACCACCGCGAACGCGAACCCGCCCGGCCTACTCCTCAGCAAGAACACACCTCGCATAGGCTGGTACTCCCACGGTACCGCGCACACCTTCCTCGGCGCCGCCCCCGGCACCGATCTCACGCGCTCTTTCCGCCTCCCCAACCCCGTCAAGCTCGCCGACAAGCTCAAGGCCCGTCTCCTCCAGGCTCAGGAGAGCGCCTCCGCTGCCTCCTCCTCCATTCCCGAGTGGGAGGTCCTCGACGACGAAGCCTGGGCCCCCGACGCCAAGTACGACAGTCCTTCTTCTTCTTCTCCTGCCGTCACCACCACCACCACCAAAACAAAGTCGAAGACTCCTACTACTACGGCGCTGGACGATGAGGGCGTGCTGCTCGTGGGGGGGACGAGGCCACCGAGGATCTCGGCGAGAGGTGGGGCTGGGAGTAGGTTCGGACACGAGAGTTACATGAGCATAGGGACCGTGAGGAGTAACGGTGGGGACGGGATGAGAGCGCCGGGGATAGGTAGGGAAGGTGGGCGGGAGAAGGAAAAGGAAAAGGAGAGGAGTTCGAGCGGGTGGACGAAGATCAAGTCTAGGTAAAAAGGAGGGACGGACGGGGGAAGGGAAAGGTCATAAAGGGGGTTTGTGCATAATGGGATGGTGTTGGGAATACGGTCGGGGGGTGAGTATCTAGGTAGGTAGGTAAGTAGAGCGGACACACACACACACACATATATATATACCTATAAAGAAGGAATGGACGGGTTCGATCCCATTTGGGGGGCTGGAGTTTTTGAAAGTTGGGTAGGTAAAGGATACATAATAAAACGTCCATATTATATATCTATCTAACTATATCTCCATATACATATATTTATTCGAATTCTCATTCGTAAAAAGCCATGCCGGATTTTGTTTCCGGGGGGGGGGTTCTTTTCTTTTTCTGCTCTATAATGCATGTCGGCCTTTTGAGGTAATTGCCAATTATCTTGTGCCTTATTTAGGTACCTATATCGCCATGTAGGGCTAGCTTGCTTAGTAGAGAGAGGGATGGGGAGGTATGGGGAGGAAGGGATTATCTCTCTCTCTGTCTCTGTCTCTGTCTCTCTCTCTCCTGCTAGCTACCTAGGCTGCTGAGATGGGCTGGGTTGGTTGGTTGGTTGGTGAGGACAGGTAGGTAGGTAGGTAGGTAAGTAGCTAAGGAACGCGAGGGTTTATCTTATAAAATCCAAGCGGTGCCTAGATTCTACCATAGGGGGAACTTCTAAGGATTTTTGCTTGACCGTAAGTGAGGTTTTGGTCTATCCTCGCGGGCGGGCAGTCAGGTACCGTTCATGGGATCCTAAATAGATTAGTGGTTTAGGTAATAGATCGAATCGAAATCGGGTCGTTAAAGAAGCATATCACCGTTTTGTCTTCACGTAGCATAGATACCTAAGTAATCAGCCAGTCATCTGTGGGTAAGAAAAATAGGGTGCTTTTTTATTTTTTTTTTGGTTTATCCATCTCCATCATTTCCTATTCCATTTTCCCATCCATCAAATACTCCTCTATCGGAGTAAAGCAGAGCAGAGCAAGCTTAGCAGCGCAGTCAGAAGTACCAGGTCCTATTGCCCTTGGAACATATAGGACACGATAACAAAAAACCACAAATCCAAAAAATATCGCGGGTATTGGGGAGGGTATTCAACCCCCCCTCTCCTCCTCCCCTTCCCCAGGGCTTCGGCTCCGGTATCTTCCTTTTCCCGAGGACAAGAGCGGACGGCATCAAGCAGAATGAACAGACAGGACAAGACAATATCTGGGCCAAGGCAAGACAAGGCGAGAGGCGAGAGCTGCTGTGTCAAGTTAGTAAATATGTCGGGTAGGTCAAGATTGAGGGGGAGGCGCGGTCGCCTGCCCCCTCGATATATATCTATAAACATGTTAGCACTTGCAAACTCTATCATATTAGTTGGGGAGAGGGGAGAGGGGAACGGGGAACGGGGAACGGGGAAAGGGGAAAGGGGAAAGGGGAACTTATCTTCTTCGTTTTGGCGTGCTAGCGCTTCAATAGGTTCTCGCCTCAAGCTTCGTGTCTTTGCCTTTTCCTTTGCCTTTTGCCTGTGCCTGTGCTTCTGCTTGTGCCGCGCTTCGCTTCCTTGCCTATTTCTCTTCGGGAAGACACCTCTGGCCTGCCCTTCACTTTCTTACCGGGGTGCAGTTTATGCACCCCTCCACCCCCCAATACACCCCCCCAATACCCCCGATATCTTTGGATTTGTGAGTTTTGGTCATCATGTCCTATATTTTTCGAGGACAATGGGACCTGGTTCCTCCTCTTGCTACTGCTGCTGCTCTGTTGCGTTCCTCTTCCTATTTCCCCTCTGCACCCTATCCTTCTCCCATTTCCCGAGTTCCTCCACGTATTTCCTTAATTTTTTTTTTTTTGAGATCTTTGACTTTGATTTATTTGGATAGTCATGATCTTTGAAAAGGATATCATTTATAATATCCTTTGTAATTTGTAGTTGATGTGTTGTTTTTTATTTTATGTCATTGGACTGATTTTTTGTTGGCTCGTAGGGGCTGGGGGCTCCGCTGTGGTAATATTGTTGTTGTCGTCGCAAGTGGTATGCAATGGTACGCATTTGTTTATAGCGAGTGGATTTTAAATGATGCCAATGTATGAACGACAAGTGTTGTATAGTAATTTATATGTGTTGGAAGCCCCCGCCCCTACGAGCCTTGGGAATTCAAAGGGTGACAACACGGTGTTTTCCGGTGTCACCACCCTTGAATAGATCCCGTAGGCTGTTTATGAATTTAAGGTAGCCTTGGTTGGTTGTTTTGTGTTGATTGTATTAGGTTTGTTGCAAGTGAGCTTTGGTAATAATTTTGAAATATTATGTTGTATTTTAAGGATTGGTGAAGTTAATCCTGTGGCCTCACTTCTGGTGCTCCCGGAATTCCTCCCTGTCCTTAGGGCGCACCAGAAGTAAGAAAATGAAGTGTATTTTAGGATAGATTTTGCCTTTTAGGATATCCTATTGGAAAATTTGTAGATTTTGTAGTAGAGTTAAATTTTGGTAAAGTTGTATTTCGTTGTTATTGAAGATGAATACGAGCAAGGGTTTTGAGTAGAGCCTCGTCTCTACCGTAACTCCTGTCGATGAACAGATTAGGTATGTCAGTTGTAGTTTGATCTGTGATTTGTATCTGTTCCATTTTGGTTTGTGGCTTCTTTGTAGATTTTGTATTTTGGACTTTAGATTTAGAGCGTTGAGTCGACTCTAAAATTTGATCCTCGTAAGCAGTTTCAGAGAGTCTCTCTCTCCCCGAAGTGCTCTTGAGATTATTATTTGGAAGAACACGAGTCTCTCTCTCGTGTTACTATTTCCTGCCTTGTAATACAAGGTGTCGGGTGGAGGGAAAATGTAGATTGCGAATTGTATGCGTGAGCGATGGTGTTCGCTTGCCTCCGTCCGATGTATGAGGTTGCCCTCATTTGGATTCCTAGGCAACGACAGGTTATAGTTTTATGGTCCTATCACCAGTCCAGCAATGCCTATGTGTTCTGTAGGGCTCTCTGGATGGAACTAGTGCTCTAGGGATATTCCGATCCTCTTATGAAGGTAGGTGGGATCAAGAATAGAAACATGATGCTCTGGGAGGCCCTCTCAAACCTCACCAGAATATCATGCGCTAATTATGAGCTGCAACATGAGCTTACCACCATGTTACAACAGACCTCGAAGGGGTTCCTTCTCGGTATGAGGTTCCGGTCCGCATCTTAAGAGGTATGATGATTAGGTTCTAACCATCGGCTTGGGCTCAACCATCGATTGCGATATGTTTAAGGTAGCCCACCTCCTATTGATAGTGTGATCACCTAGGTGGTTGGTGAATACACATCAATACAATGCGGTTGTCTCACTACCTTATGAGAATTTAGAACTGTCCAAGAGTGAACGGTCAATTCAAACCTCATATTGATAGAGTGTGTCGGATGAGCAAACCCCCTTCCAGGTAGGTGTTCTTGTGTCTCTCATGCTCTCAATATTTTTTTGGTAGAGTATACTGAGGACTGCTGGAGTTGTGCTCGAAGAGGGTTTCCGACAAAGGCGCTCTGGTAGTGAAGATCCGTAATTATATGTATACAAGTACTCTCTCAAGACTCGAACATAATAATTATATAGGTAGTCGAACAAATAGTCGTACAAGTAATATCCCAACAAAAAGAAATCAGGCAAGGGGCAGCAAGGTTGACTGGGAAAGGCTCGAAGGCCGGCGCGGACAAGACCGGACGAGCATGGTCGAAGGTTGCTGGTGCTCAGCAGGCTGGCGAGAACAAGACCAGGCGAGCATTTGTCGATATACTGAGGGTGCTCGAAGGACGGCGAGAACAAGACCGTGACGAGACATTGTCCAGAAGGTGTTGAGATATATCTAGATGGGCGGGGACAAACCACTCTCACCCTGGACGGGGATTAAACCACACACATCCAACAAAACGTAAAGGTACGGAACGACAACCAAAACCACAGTGGCAAGTCCTCGCTGCCCTCCTGACCTATGGCCTCTCGGGAGTCTCAGAACATGCTGCCAAAAGTACCGAACAGAGTCCTCGCTACTTTAATAAGCAGCTCGTCTGACACCACCGCCCTTCACCCTTCACCCCATAAAGAGGTTCCTGAGGTTCCTCGGGACAGCTACCGCGGGCTCCTGCCCAAATCTTGCCGGCCAGCCCTCCCCAGACAAAAACCGGTCAACTTCCCCTACAGCGGTTCCGTTCACACACCGGCGCTGGCTCGAAGCATGGACGCGACGAAGAAATGAAAAAAAACAGGGCAAACTGGGTATAGTGGTGGGCATTTCCCCCCTACCTGTCTCACATCGCTGCATTTTATACCCTTTTCACATGACAAGCAAGCAAATGCAAGCAAGCCACGGATCGGGGGTCCAGATCATCAACGATGGGAGGTGAGGGGGTGACCAGGTCTTATCCCTCCATCCCGTCGCTCAAAAGAGTTCCTAGGGAGGTTTTGATAATATAAATGGGGTATGTTTAGACACTGGTCCTGTGTATGGAAGTCGAAATATAAAGAGAAAAGGGGGAAGAAGCAAGGTACATGTCGTCCCACTTGCATGTGCAGAAATAAAACCCAATAATACAGATCAAGAGATGATCACCAAACGCAGACAAACAGAGAGGTATAACTAACCAGAGTCGAGGCACGCTCGGGAGTACCGGCCCGAAGGAGAGGAGAAGACGACCCGGACAATAGTCACAGGCCGTCAGACTCTCCCTCAGCGGTACGCGCGGCCGAGCTGTACCTTGGCTTGAGCCTCGGTTAGACCTCTGTTCATTGCCTCTCTCAACCTCGTCGCGTACGTCTTTGTCTTCAGGGTGGAGGACGAACCTCGACCCTTCGGCGCAGGCGGCGGCGGCGGCGGGGGAGGAGACACTCTACGTGCCTTGTTGCGCTTGTTGGGAACGCGAACCTCTTGGGTCTCACCCTCCTCTGGCTCCTCAGTGCCCTCCCAGACGGATTGCTGAAGCGCCTCGTCTTGGGCCTGCGGGTGCGATTGCTTAGGCTCCTCAGATCCTGGAAATTGAATAATCAGGTTCATGGGCTTAGCAATGTGCTTCTTGACCGCAGGTGCCTGGGAAGGGGTCTGACCTGCAGGTTGCTGGTCAGGTTCCTTCACAGGGGGCTGAGGAACTAGAGGCTCCTCGTTGGCATACTCCTTCATCATCTCGAGGAAACTAGGGCCTACCTGAGTAGGGTCCACAGGTGCCTCGGGGTGATGTTGGAGAGGCTGGACGGGTTGCTCGAGAGGTTGGGCAGGGTGAGACACATTGGCTGTATTCTCGGGTTGTTGAAGCAGAGGCACCTCGTGATGGTGCTGGACAGGTTCCTGGTGGTACTGCTGTTGAGGTGCCACAGGAGGCTGCTGGGCAGGCTCCTGATGATGCACCTGAACAGGTTCCTCGTGGTACTTCTGCACAAGCTCCTGAGGGCCCTGCGGGTACTTCTGCACGACCTGCTCCGGTTGTTGCTGCTGCTGCTCTTGTTGCTGCTGCTGCTGCTGTTGCGGATACTGCTGAACAGGTTCCACGGGGAACTGCTGAACAGGGTACTGATGAACAGGGTATTGTTGAGCAGCCTGCCGTTGCATCTGCTCCTGCTGCTGAGCAAATTCCTGATGGAACTGCTGCATCGGTGCCACAGGAGCTATCTGCTCAGGAGACTGCGGGTCAACATCCGTGTCAATTTCCATTTCAACAGCTAGAACAGTCAGAACAGGCACATCAGGCACATCGGGCACATCAGGCACATCAGGCAGAGCAGCAGGCACGTCTTCGGGCTCATCAGAGTCGATTTCCATGGGATCACAGACGAGTTCGTCAACCGGAGCAAACCTTCCCTCGGCGGCGGCTGCCAACAATTTGTTGACAGGGGCGGCGGACGAACCGGGGGTTGGCTGCTTGGGACTGGAGGCGAAAACGCTGGGTCCGGTAGGAACTGGTCCGAACATCGACGACGGCTTGGGCGCTGACGCGAAGACAGAGGGGCCGGTGGGAGCAGGTGCAAGGTTTGTCGCAGGCTTGTCAAAGACAGAACGCCCCGTGGATGCAGGCTGGTCTGTAGACAGACCAGTTGAGGCAACTAGAGGCTCAAGATCATACAGATCATCAAGCAGTTGCTGCTGCTGCTGGAACTCCTGGAACTTCTTCTCCTGCTCCTGCTTCTGTTCGAGCAGCTGCTGCGCGTGGTTCCTGGCAGCACGCTGACCTCCCAGAAACAGGTCGCCGGGCCGAACAGATTCCGACAAGGAGTTCGTGTCCACGGGGACGGACTGGCGTAGGGGCGACGGTTTGGGGGACGACATGCGAGGGACTGGCTTGTAGAAGGGGGGACCAGAGTTGGGATTCGGAGCCTTTACCGCAGGGATAATGATCTCATCCGGTGACACCTCATTCCAAGGAGTGTACTGGAAAGGAGACCGTCCCCCTTTGGTAAGATTGAGAGGTGTGCCAGAACTGGTGATGGGAAGTGGGTTGGAAAGAATTTCCTCCCCCAGACGGTCGGTTCTGTCTGTATGAGCCCCAATGTGCTTGTGCATCATGTCCACGAATTCCTCGTTAGGCATAGTCTTGCGACATTGCTCTATCCAAGCGTGATTCTCCTCCTTCTCGCGATCTCTCTCCAGCATTTCCTGCCGGATTGATCTCCACGAGGTGGTAGGGGGCAGAGGATGCGGAGGGTTGACAGGAGGGTACTGCTCACGTTCCCATCGGGCATAACGAGCCGTCTGTTCCCGTTCGTTTTCCGCCTCCTTCTCCAGTCTGGCTTCCTTTTCGGCTTCTGCCTTGCGCCATTGAAGACGTTCGGCTTCCCACGTAGCTTGCTGGCGATTCCACTCTTCCCGGTCTCGCTTTTCCTTTTCCTTGCGTCGTAGTTCCATCTGCCGGAGGTATTCTGCGTTCCTCTCAGCCCCCAAGCGTTGAGCTTTGATGTGGTAAGGCTCAGGACCACCCAAAGCATTGTACTTAACCTCTAGGTAGTATCTGTTAAGCCTCGCTCGGAAGAACTGCAGGCCAATCCAGATACCCTCCGTTTTATCGAGGAGATAGCAGGCAACGCAATGGAGGGGGTAGAGGAGGAACCCAAGAATGACATTGGAAACAAATCCGCCGGCAGTCATGAAGATTTCAATGGGTGTTGAGTAGTCGCTGTTATCCACTACGCCAACCAAGTAGGACTTTCCAACGTTCCAGAGCTGACGGGAAATTCCAACTTGGTTGTCGATTGCGGTCGTGTATCGTGCCGGCGGAACCACCCTGGCCAGCAAACAGATCACTGCAAAGGAAAGCATTCCGCTTGGTACCTCATAGAGAGCATGCCACCGGGCTTTGTAGAGTCTCCAGACAGCGTACTCAACCCAGAAAGTATCTAGGCAAATTGTTAGTAAACCACCTGTATGTAAAGTAGATAATACAAGGTAATAGGATGGGGTGTAAGAAAGCAAGAGAGAGGTGAGGAGGAGGGTGGAGGGATAGAAGAAGAAACGACGTCAAATTATGGAGGGCTTGGTGCGACGAACGAAGGAGGAGGAGGGGTCTCGTCGCCAGCTGGTGTGTTGTATTGAAAATGCAGTAGATCATGGCAATAGAAAGCTGGCAGGGGCAAATAGGATGACTTACAGTAACCGACTTCAGTGTTGTTATAGATGAACAACTGACAGCAGAAGGCGACGACACAGATACAGAACTCAATGTCCCAGTACATTTTGTACATGATGATGAGAAGCAATGCAACCAGAGCACCAAGCACTAGGTAGGACAGTAGTCAGTAATCATAGATACCATCGCACTGGTGAAAGGAAAAGAAACAAGAGCAAGAGAATAGCAGGCAGGTTTGGATGGGAGGAGGGGAGCTCGAGTAGTTCAGGATTGGTGGGGGGGTAGGGGACGAGGGGACGAGGGGAGGAGGGGAGGGCCTTCAGCCCAAACAAGGCGATTGGCCAAGTGTAGTGATCCTCGAAGTGAAGGGGAGAAGCTGCAGGATTTACTTACCTCCATGGACGTGGGACATGTAGAGAACGCTCAGGATCGCGGCGACAATGAAGTAGTAGATGAGGGGATCGTAGGCCCACTCAGTGCCAGCGAAACACCAACCGTAGAAGGCAATGCCGGCAGTGAGGGCGAGGACGAGCCTAGTGAGGTTCTTGAGGAAGATGTCGATCATCTTGTCGAAGTACATATTCGTGATGATACGACTGGTGAGAGATGGAGAGAAAGAGGGTAAAATGAGTGCAGTGTGCAGTCAACAATGTCCGAAGACGTAATAGAGTGAGAGAGTGAAGAGAGTGAAGAGAATCGAAATTCTGGTAAGCTTTGCAATGATCGAAACGATCGTAAACACAGTTGATTGATTCTTCTACCAGAGAAGAGTCAAGAAAGCAGCTGTGTTTGGTGTGGTGGAAGAAGAGGAGAGGGAGGGAAATCGAAAGAGACGTGGGGGGGGGGAAACCTTTAAATACCCTACCCAAACACCAGAAAAGTACGAGGTACCTGCATCACTTAGGAAACCAGAGATAGAAGAAGAAGGAACGAGCAGGAGAGGACGCAATTCTGCTGGAGTACATAGGTACCTGCGTATAATTTTGTAAACACCACGGCAACAATCTACCCACCTATGTATGTACCTAGCAACTGTCCCTTTGGCCCGCAGTAGGGGGGGTAGCCTTGACCTGCGAGCACTACCTATTCACTTACAATAAGCAGACCGTTAACGAGGAAGGACCCCGAGTCATGAGATGGCCTGCGTCACTGTGGTAGTGACTCTCCCGTGCATCACCCACGTTAGGTACTTAGGTATTATACCCCTATATAATTGTAACTAGAGGAGGATATCTCCTCCACTAACAGGTAGTATTAAGTGGTAAGCCCCCCAGAGCATCAAGTAGAACGGGCCTTCGCCTGCACTATAGTTCTTTCCGAGTTTATCCCTCCTATTATCCTGCCTCCCCTCCCCCTCCCCCTCCCCCTCCCCATTCCCCCATTATATCTCCCCTATCACGCTTCATATCCCCTCTTTTCCTGAACCGTATTACACGATAACATATGCGTGGTGGGGAAGCATATAGCCCTAGGGGCTTTGATTAGTTATATTATAACCTACCTACATAGCATGGGATAATAATGGACAGCACACTTGGTCTTGAACGGCGCATAGGATATAATGGAAACATAGTGCAATTAAAAAAACAACTGATGGTATAATCTACTAGGTTAGAGAGCCCCCCCAAACTCCCCTCTACCTACCCTTTCCTCAAACACCTAGGGAGACCAATGCTAGAGACAACAGTAACCGGAGTCATAAAATCATGATAACATTACACGAATGGAGGGACCGAGTCGTAAAAATAAACATGTGTGAGGGACTCTCACTTCTTTCCTCTCGCGATCAATCTCCCGTGGAGCTCGACGATGACATCGCTCCAGGATTCCACCCCGCTGCTTTCCTCCTTGGTGACAACTGAGGTCCCGATTCGGTTTGCCAGATATTCCGTCACCTTGTCTGCCTTGAAGTGCTCCCCATATACCACACGTGCGGATGGGTCAATGACGATGTCGACACCATCCCGAGAAGCGCGGCTAGATAGACTAAGAACGATCTCCACCTTCGTCTCCAACGTGGCCAGAAGGAGTGTCGAACAGACAGCAATGGCAAAATCCGAGGTGCGACTGACGGTAGTTGGAAATGTGCAGTTCAAGAGCCGCACATTCTCCACCACGTGATTGGCTTTCTTCCAAGCCGCACTAACCATATCGAGCATAGTGCAGATCTTGGTCTGCGCTTGTGCAATTCCCCGGACGTGATCCCTGATTACCTGGATAAAAAATTCCTTTTCTGGAGTGGCCGGCTGGGGGTTGTGCTCGCGATTGGCTGCAACGTACCACAGGTCAATGCGCGAGTTGGGCGACTTCCCCTGAAATGAAGAGACGTCGAACACCAGTTCGATCTCACGTTGGTATGTCATCGACATAGTTGTATCAGCGATGCCCGTGATGGCCCAGCCATACTTTTTCTCAAGCCCCTCAACTTTAGCTGTTCAGACAGGTTGTTAGTTAGGCCTGCACTGGAGTAATTTACGCACATAAATAAGTAGTAGGAAAAGTACTTACCTTTGAGAGAACTGATTTCATTAGAAGTCCAGCCTCTGCATTCCTCCCGTACTTTCTCGGCTTCCTCGATGTCGGCGATGCAGCTCTGCTTTTTCTGAGACATTTCGCTGATGCTAGACTCCGTCTCGCTTAACTGTCGTCGTAATTCTTCGATCTTTTGCATTTTAGTCTGAATGTCGGAATCAATATCCACGAGCTCGGTACGAGCCTCCTGGAGCTCCTCTGGGTCGCAATCTGCTAGTTCTTGGGCGGCGGACTGAAGGTTGTCACGATCCATCTGCAATGATTCGAACTTCTTTGTGAGACTCGGCAAAACAGAATCAAGCAGCTCCTGCTGTGTATGCAATAGCTTCTCATCATCTGCCATGCCCTCCGCGATCTTTACCAGGCCTTCCTTGAGACCGTCTTGGAGCTTCATGCGCCATTCATACCACATAGCTTTGCTGAGTAGTCGCGCATGTGTTTTGACGTTTTTAAATTGGTTGTCCATCAGGATTTTGAATTCCGGCGTGGCAGACATATATTCCCGGAAGAGTGGCGGGTTCTCTTCCAAAGTTTCTGTCTCTATCTCCCGCACGATCCTTCGGCCTTCTGAAATATATTTCTTCAGTTCTCGGCAGGACTTTATAGAGTTAGTAATCACGACTTGCTCGTATTCTTATATTTATCCATGAACTTACATGTTGGTAAAGCTCCAGCGTCGGGACCGTACAGGCGCCAGCAACAACACATCGCTCGAGAGAGAGATCCTCCTTGTCTGGGATAAAGCTGCCTCTTTGGGATGAAGGCGCTTGGGTATGTCTTCGTTTTGTCGTAGTTAACTCCATGAATCGGATGCTTGTCATATTTAGGAAGTCCTGGAGAGGAATTCGGTCTCCAGGATTCTCGCCTACAGCTTCCGGGTTGGCCAGGATAGGTGCATCATCAAAGTTGACTGTGTTAGTGGGCTGATCGGATTCAACGTCTCTAAAACGACCCAAGCCCTTAGGAGATGGCGCAGTTGCAGGTCCTTTACTGGGCGATGAGGTCACCGCTGGTGTTATTGCACCAGCGTCCGGTTCCTCCGATGTTCTAGCAGCGGAACGGGCGAGACGACCCGTTGTCTCCGCTTTGGAAGGTGGTGCATGTAATCGTATGTTCTTGACGGGGCTGCTTTGGTGTCCCTTGAGTCTCTTAATCCCATCTCTCTCCTCGGCTTCGTCATCATCGAGTTCGACAGGACGTTTACCAAGGAGTCCTCTGGCACTTCCAACATGCAAGCTCTTCCGTCCCCTTTGAGGATGCTTCTTCGGTGTCATACTAGATATCATATCTTTTAGGGTAGCAGTCGTGTTATCCTCATCTACACCAGAGGCCTCTCTTTCAAGAATTTTGCGTCCGTTCTCCTTATCGCTCTCGAGCTGGCGTTCTTGGTCGATCTCATCTTCGATAATCCGAGGGTCTGCAAAACTGACAACTCGAGGACCTCCTTGTGGGACAAACTCATTTGCAACCTCGCCAATAGACCCACGTCTATCAAAAATAGCAGCGATTTTAGGAGACCCGAGACCAGGTCTATCAGCACCAATACCAGATAGTCGTCGAGGCTGTGGAGTCAGAATAACCTGAGGCGTTGGAACACCAGTGGGAGGGTTCTGCAGGAAGATCGATGCTCTCAAGCCGTCCTTCGCAGCTGTTCTAGGGGTGGATGCCGAGGCGTTCAGATCTAGCCGCTTCGGGGAGGCAGATCGTCCCTGAGACTTATTTGAGGCTGGAGTCTTGAGTGGACTTGACTGAAGCGGTGTGCTTGGCGTGCTTGGTTTATCTGGACTAGCGCTTTTGGGCGGTGATACGTTCCGGGCTGGCGATGCCCCCTTGGAGTTTTCAGATGCTCCCCACTCATTAGTGCGGCGAAGTGCGTTGCCTCGAAATGCAGACAATCCAGGGCTTCCCGCGTCTGGAGTAGTTGCCGAGCCGATCGCTTGAGATAAATGAGATTTTATTGGAGATACTAGAATAGGAGTACTGTCGGCTTGATCGACTTCCTCTTCCATTAGATGCTTGGCTTCAGTCCGGTCCTTGGTATGAGATGAGTCGATGATTCTGCCCATGGGCATAGTTATATCCATCCCCATGGTAGCATCTGCCTCTTCTTCGTCGTTTTGGCCAGGAGGAATAATGCGGCCCAGGCCAACTGTCATGTCCATCGTCATACCATCGTCACCAGCCATGGTACGACGACGGCCCTGGAGCCCCCTTCCGTTGGTAGAACCTGGTTTCCTCCCTGGTACAAGACCACCGAGTACTGTTGTGAGTTCCATTGACATATCTTCGTCTTCAAGGTGGGCAGTGTCACCAGAAAACTGCTGGTTTTTTTGAATGCCGCCGATGGCCATGGTGAAGTCCATGGTGGCATCCTCCATCGTCCCTTCTCCGGACTTGTCCGGACTACCTGGTTGCCCAATAGTCGACTTGCGCCGCTGAGGAAGGATGCCTCCTAAAGCTCGAGTAACATCCATGGACATTTCTTCTTCCGCGAAATCATACTGGGAATCTTTGGACTTGATAATACTTCCCATAGCATTCGTCATATCCATATCCATTTCCATATCATCATTCTCTCCCAATGCATCATCGCTAGGTGCAGGCTTTGGTATAGGCTTCTTAGCCCAGCCAAATGAGGGTATAATTTCCTCCTCTTCGTCCAGGCTCTGGGTTACAGCCCGTCTGGAAGCAAGCCTGAGAGCATCATCAAGCGTGTCATTAGATTCCACAGTATAGGCTGAGCGAGCTGAAACTGCAGAGATGGCCGACACGCCCGTCATCTCATCGGCATCGAGTTCCATTGAAACGCCATCGGCATCCGAATCACTGCCCGAATCAGACCCGATTTCCTCGTGTGTCTCGATCACACCATCAGTCCCTTCCGAATCCGAGCTGTAAACACTCGATGCTAGGGTCTCATCGTCGCGACCACTAAAGTCTGGTAAGGGGGCGACGGAGCTCCTGCGACGATTCTTTTGGTGCAAATCCCGTTGGTGCTCTGGTGAATCTGGAACTATATCCTCTGCTTGCTCTGGTGGCGTGGATGGTGGGTCTGATGCATCTGGATTCGCCTGTGCCCGCGCAGAGGCCCGTCGGGTAGAGTCTGTTGAGGTAGTCGAGTCCTGATTATATTCGATTTCATGGAACGTATGCAAGGTTGCCTCCGCAGCAAAGGACACACGGCGGTTGGCAAGCGATTTCCTGCGGGCTTCGCGTCGATCATTGATCTCTTTCTCGAGCTGGGCTCGCTCCCGTTCTTCTCGCTCACGCGCGGCAGCTTGCTGCTCTTCTTCGGTGCGCAGTGCTATTTTGGTGCCATCATTCTGAAAGGGGTTCGGTAGCTTGTCCTTTCCTTGAACCTCCAGAGAAGGAGGCGATTTCCGGGCAGATTTGGGCTTATGTGGAGGGATCTCCTGGACAATAGGTATCGTGGGCTTGAGAATCGATCTCGGCGGAGGTCGAGCAGGAGCAGCTAAGGACTACAATACAACAGGTTAGCAACAAAACCCGCTCTTCGCGAGACTTAACCATAATCATACCACGCGTCGGTTGCCAGAACCTGCCTTCAAAACATCTAGTCCTCCAGGCCCCATGCTCTTGCTCCGTGATTTCTTGCGGCCCCCATTGCCGGCTAGGGAGCTGGCCACATCGACTGTGATGTTCTCCTTCTCTATTCTCTTTCTAACTGGTGAGTGGCCTGTTGATTTACGTGGCCGTCGCTTAGACGGGCCAGCCGCATCGGCTTGGCTAGACATATCGGGGGCGGTGGTAGGCGGTGGGCGGTGGGCGGCGTTTGTCAGAGAAAAGGGCGTCGGTGGATTTACTTCAAGATGCGACGGACTACTGGGGACACAAGACAACACGCCGCATTCGTGATTATATTCGGCAAAGATGGTATAACAGTGTCTTCAAACACTACGGAATCGGGAGAGCAACAGCAAGGTGCAGTGCCTGGGCGTGGTGGAGCAGCTATGGGTTCAAGCTAGGTAGTTGCATGTGAAGGTATCATCGAATCGACGAGATCGCGTCGGGGTGTTTGTAAACATGCAAATGCGGGTGATTCTTTGTTGCCCCACTCAATTTAACAAACTGGAGTCAAAGGCCGTAACCTATAGGGGGCCCAAGCTCTTGTTATCTGTCTTATCAGCCGTGGGTGTCCAGCTGCCCATGCAGGTGCAGGAGCCCTTTCCAAGCATGCACCAGCCACGTTTGTGCAGCAGCTTTCCACCTCCAGCTGGGCATGGAATGGATTAGGTAACGGCTCAGCCACAGCAGGCCCGCATCCTTTTTCGCACAAGCGAGTATTTTTTTTGCCCACACAACTTGGATTTTCACCCACTTCGGATTTTCGACTTTTGGCCCTGATCTCGCATACATCGCGAACTTTCAACAACCACCACGATTCCGAGCCCAATCCACCTTTGCGACCCGACAACCTCTCGCAAACCGAAACCATGGCGACGGAATTGACTGTTCAGTCGGAGCGTGCTTTCCAGAAGCAGCCCCATATCTTCCACAACTCCAAGACCAAGGCCAAGTCCACGCGCCCTGGCAAGGTGAGAGATGCCTTCTGTCGTGTGTCTGGGGTTGTCTCCCGTTAACATTCCTACTTCCAGGGTGGCCGAAGATGGTTCAAGGATGTCGGTCTGGGTTTCAGGACCCCCAAGACCGCCATTGAGGGAAGCTACATCGGTACGTTGAGTTATGTTAAAGTCCCAGGACGGTTTCGAGACATTGTCGACCTTCCGCTTCCGTTTGCGCCCGTTATTCTACCGAGCGATGTCGAAATCCCCTGCGATGATTTGGAAGTCGGCGCGTTTCCGGCGCAGGGCCGTGGTTGCATGGTGGTGAAGGACGGAGAGCTGATGATTTGTGACTATAGACAAGAAGTGCCCCTTCACTGGTCTTGTTTCGATCCGTGGCCGCATCCTGACCGGCACTGTTGTTTCCACCAAGATGCACCGAACCATCATCATCCGCCGTGAATACCTCCACTTCATCCCCAAGTACGCCCGGTACGAGAAGCGACACAAGAACATTGCCGCGCACGTCTCGCCTGCTTTCCGTGTCGAGGAAGGTGATCAGGTTACTGTTGGCCAGTGCAGACCTCTCAGCAAGACCGTATGTAGCCTTTCCTGTCCCATGTGGATGCAACGATGGAGGTGGGCCTCACGGCATGCTAACTTGCAGCGCGATGTAACAGGTTCGGTTCAACGTCCTCCGTGTCCTTCCCCGGACTGGCAAGGCGGTCAAGAAGTTCAGCAAGTTCTAAGTTTGTGGACTTTTCCTGGGCATCGATGGCGTTGTTGCTTCATGGTTCTTTATGATCTCAGATTCGGAACGGGTGGTTCATAGGCTTAAGCCACGGCACAAAGATGCTACACCGGTAGTTCTGGAATGAAAAACGAATACCAAAAGCGTCCTGATGGCCTTCCCAATCAAAAAACATGTGAAATGCAGTGACGGATGCTTTACATATGGGTCAGCTAGGGAAAAGAGGGGTTTATATGAGTCTGGGGGCTCAGGGGCATTCATCCTCAAAATGACAAGATGATAGGGGCGAGGTCCGTCCCATCTGCATAAATGACTTTTCTATCATAAAAAAATAAGTTTAACCTACGACACGGTTCTACTGTAAAAATACCTTGCGTGTTTGCTATTATTGCTTCGGACAGCGAGTAAGTTATTGTAGTCGCCCTGGCCTATGGAGTCTACGAAACCCGTCTAGAATCCCAATGGAATCACACTTGTAGTCTACACCCACCCCGCATGCATTACTCTGTCAAGAAATCAGTTAAATGATTGCAACCTTCAATGGTGGCTTTGTCATAGGCTCGTCTTAATCTAGGTAATCACTCATGAGATGGGTCACGGAGTTGGCAGATAGAGGTAATTTCAATTCCTCGCAGCTGAGAACCTTTCGGGTTTCATAGCAACGTCATAGGTAGTATCTATGTGATCACGAATATTGATGGTAAAAAGGGATATCAATTGCCAATCGAATATTAGATGTTTACGTAGGTACCTACCTACCCTAGTACCTCATTCGTACAACGGACACCCCCCTGAACCGATGGTACTACCGATGGTACTAAGATTATCCCGGTACAAAGATTAGAATCAATAGAACGGTATCGATAACGGTATCGGCTTTTACTTATCACTTATGCTTCTTTCTTGCATGTGAGAGGCTCCAGGGTTTTCGCAACTTGCGAATTCTCGAGACCCCGCCGGAATTCGGATCGCAGCCTTTCTTCTACTCCCTTATTTCTGCTTCGTTGCGATAGTGAAGGCTCCATGGGCTGGTGGGACAGTCTCTGGGCCTCGAGCTCAAGCCCTGACGACCCGCTGCGAAATCTCGACCCCAAGCTCCGTGAATTCCTCGCAAAGGAGTCGCCGGTGCGATACAACGCCGCCACCGACCAGAAGCCACCAGCGCAGGAGCCGAAAGCCGTGAGCCCTGGTGAAGGGGAGAATGCGATTGCGGAAAAGAAGAACCCGAATGGCGTGCCGGCCGAGAGCCAATTCCAAGATGGTCGCTATGCACACCTATGGAAGACCTATAGGCCGCTTGCGGAGATCGAGGCCGAGACTAAAACCGACCACGAGAAGCTGATGGACGTTTTGGAGGGCTACAAGGAGCGCAGGTCACAGATAGGCCGGGCGGCTCTTGAGAACTGCGCTCTCGAGCAGGTCGACTGGCGTACCTGCATGACCAACCCGAGCTTCACCGAGCGCATGACCATGTGTCGCGACCAGGTCAGGAAGTTTGAGCGGTGCTACATGATGCAGACGGTATGTGTTTCACCTGCCTATCTATAGCAGAAATCCCTTTCCCGTTACGAGGAAACAAAATTGTCGATATTGTCGAAAGAACAGTTTGCTAAAGGCGGAACACTGTTGCGAAACCACCAGAGATTGCTCAAAGCGCTGGGCTACCTCTCGACATACGACCGTACCCCTGAGGCCGAGGAGGAGATCCAAATGCACGCCGACTCCCTGTACCAGCGGCTGGTAGCGCAGGAGGCCGAGGTTGACGCCGCAAAGCAGGAAGGACGGCCGATCCCCACGTTCCCGCCGTTGATTCCCAAGAAGCATGCAGCTGTCGCGGCGGCGGCCGCTGCTGGTGCATCGCGCGCAGCAATAAAAACGACCGAGGAAAACGAGCTCACGCCAGAGCAGCAAGAGAAGCTCAAGGCGCGGCTCGAGAAGGTCGCGGAAGAGGAGCGCTCTACCGAGGAGGCTGCCTACCGCGCCGAGTTGCACGCCAAGGCTGAGCTTGCATCACGAGTCCAGGGGCTGTGGAAGCAACAGGAGCAGGAGCGGCAGCAACGCAGGGAAAGAGGCAAGGAGACCCTATGGGATCAAGTCGCCGGGGTATTTGGCGGCAGCAGCAGCAGCAACGGTAACAAGAGCGGCAGTGGTGGCGAGGACACGGGCAAGGGGGGCCCAAAGAAGTCTGAAGAAAAGTGAAATAAAATAATATATCAGGAACATTTATGTGTACCTATTTGCATTCACAGATGATTGAAACCAAAAAGTAGGTCTCCTAGTCCTGCGGTCCGGACAAGAGGGAAAATAAAGAAGATTTTCAACTTAGATTGATAACCGAATCAAAGACTCGGCCAGTCTAGTCATGAATATATGTATGGTATATCGTCAAGTTTATGAACTTGGTACGTATTGCCTGCCCTTACAAGCACACCACTCGCCACACTATATACCAAAATAAAGATAAAAATAAAAAGATAGGGGGGGTAATGACAAGATGAGCTCGAGTATAGAGATACTCACCTAAGATAAACGAAAATGCTACGTGCCCAATGTTTATAATCTATTATACACTACAACTATCATCATCGACAGTAAGAACATATAGAAGACGCATGAATCCTCATTTCTAGCTATCTAGATACTTTGGAAGGATTTCCTACATGACAGTTTAGTTCACAACCAGACCAGCCCTCTTGGTAAGATAAACGACAAGAACATAAACCCCGGGGGAGGGGAGGGTGGGAATAGCCCAGGTAATCGGTGCTATACATTTTGTAATGGGGGTAGGTTAAGACAAATACCTACCTGGCGATTGCCCTTACGAAATGTATATTTATATAATATCACAGCTACATATGTACGTAACTCAACGATGATCAATCACGTATCTAGGTAGTTCACGACAGCTACCTAAATACCTAGGTAATTAAACTACCTACACTGTGGGTTCCTTTCTATTCGTAAAGCTGACAGACATGCTGGGTGCCTACCGGTAGGTATTTGCTTACCTACTCAACGCCGAGCCAAGCATGTCGATCATCAGGGGGGGGCCACGATCATACCTAGGTAGTAGGACACCACCTCACACACCTCATTTTCCCAATCTTCCCCCTCCCCCACCACACACACCCGCCTACATCCATACCAAAATAAACATTACCATTTACACTATCTAGGTAGTAGGTAAAACCTCCTGAATCAGAGATACCAGCCACCAAGGTAGGTAGACAGCGTACTCTACATAGTAGTCAGATAGCTAGCCATATAACTTTTATCATTTTACATATATAATAAAGAGAAAGTGTGAAGAAGAAAAAAACAATGTATGCCGTACGTGATGCACAAAAGTACTTACCTATACCCATACCTACCGTACCTACCATATGGCCAATAAAAAAAAAAGCCTCCCCCCGTTAGGTAGGTTAAGGGATTGGGGAATGTCGGGTGTGTCTGGTTCGAAGCTGGGAGTCTTGGCACGAAACCCGCCCGACAGGGAAAAAAGGAAAAAAAAGCCAAGACACGAGAAGGCCAAGAGATCGCCAAGACCAACGGTGAAAATGCTTAATTTAACAGAAGACCACGACGACGACGACAAACGACGACATCAAAACGTTCTGGTCTCACACTACATATAGATACCCCCCACCACCACCCTTCTGTATATTGAAAAACTTTCGATATAAGTCTATATTTTCTTTTCCCTTGTTGTACCTACCTAGTCCATCTATTAATGTTGCTTTTACTTGTGTATTTTTTTGTTGTTGTTATAATACGATGTAGGTAGGTAGGCAGTTCTAATCACGCTCCCGCCGTCGGGTTGGGTTTCATCGTGAAAGAATAGAGATTTCACATCATAAAATAGGCTTGATCCGAATAGACAAAAACATAGTCGGATTTTATGAAATTGTCAAGCACGGGAGGAGTATACGGTAGATTAGGTACCTATAAAGTATAATTTCTATCTACCATTGATCCATCTCATTGAGCAGGAGAACCAGACTTGAAAACTCAAAGCCTATCCTAGAAATGTAAGTTGGAAGCTCCCCTCAAAAGCGATCAACTCTATCAACTACTACCGTCAACCAACATTCAGCAAAAGAAGCAAGAAAACAACAATGATAAACCCACTTCACATATCTCATAATTATCATCAACAAGAACGATACTTTTCACTCATATAATTTTTTTTATCTTTTTTCTTATCACAATAGGTATCATCTAACTCTTACTTCCTTCCTTCCTTTCCCCTCCCCCTTCTCTTCATTTAAGGTCGTTTAAACATGAACTGAATAAAGAAAAAGAGTGCGAATCGTATGGTTCCCCTCTATTGCTAACTACGAAGCCCCCATAACGAGCGCGACGCTTTCGATAATGCAAGAAAGGCTAACACAGGTCTAGACCGTGCATTGTGCTGACATCCCGAGCATAGTCCGTGCTGGCAGTACGCGCATGACTGCTGATGGCGGTAATTGGGCCACGTGTGGTTGGGGTAGGCCTCTTGCTTGCCGCTTACGTTAAGGTTGTGCGGTGGGAAAACAAGCAGTCGAACATGCGCGCTGTGGTGGCGGTGGTGGTAGTGGTGGTAGGAGGAAAGACACAAATACGCCGTCTTTTTCCCTTCTCTCCAGGTCATTGGTATAGCGACCACAGGAAGATGGGGAGATGGTGGACGGGGGTTTTAGAGCGGTGTGTGTGTGTGTGTTCGTGTGTGCGATTAGCAACAGGCTTCATCGCAGCCGCAGAGACCGCAGCAGATCTCGCAACCGGCCTCCTCACCACCACGGAGGTTCATCTCGGGCTGAGGCTCGGCGGACTATGGGATACCATAATGTTAGTTGATAAGCTGGTCAGGTAAACTGAGGGATTGGTCACGAGGAAAATGAAAGGATACATGGGCATGTTATCCCGGGAATAGGATGGGGATAGGAGACGGGACGATATGGCGGGGGAAAGCGTTGAGATGAAATAACGGGAGGTCGGAAAATACTAACGGGCTGCTGGGTGACGACACCATCGTTCGAGGTCATCTCCATGGGAGCTTGCTGCTGGGGAGCTTGAGGAGCAGGCATGATGAAAAATGTGTGTGGTTTGGTAGGCTTTTGGAGGGTTGGTGATGCGAAACGAAGCGTGGTTCTCACACGTAGGCAGGAAAAAAGAGAAGAGATATGGTTGAAGAAGGGAAGATGGGGGAACGGGGACTTCTCAGGTGAAGCAGAGGAACAGTGAGTCTTTTATCTATCGGCTGGATTACATGAAACAGCCTGAGAATGCAGGAACCTTGCCAGGACGGGGACCACTACTACCATCTAAGCCCCCCCCTCTTCCCTTCCTGCCTCACTAATACCAGCAACGAACAATGTTCCTCGAGGGCATGCTAGTCCCTTGCCTATGTATGTAGGTACATACATAGAATGTATGTATGTAGTTAGATATATCTTTGTAGGTACCTACTTAGTATGTACTACCTACATATGTACGTCTGGTGGTACCCAGTAGTATTTTACATGTTAAGTAGGTAAACTGCGCTTGCCTTCTCCAACTGGTGGACAAGGAAGAGGGGCCCGGAGCAGAAGGGATGGGATCATGGATATGGGGTGTGTATTGCATGTACCTACCTAGGCTATGTAGGGGCCATCATACCAATAGGTGGTAGTCAAGGTCAAGGTCACGCAGGAGGTACATTCGTAGATTGGCTGACTAGGCCTGTTTCGGGACGGGGGACTTCGTAGTAGGTAGTTTAGATAAGTACTATGTAGGTAGTTAGTTACACCTGCAAGGTCGGTGCCAGTATCAGCGTCTGGGCGCTGCACGCCACAAAGCTTGAAAGTAGTTAAGCTTTACTGCCACGCCTTGATTTGCGATTACCCTTGATTAGCTGGGGGTCGGGTGGGTAGTACATATGTAGTAAGTGTATCTAGGTAGGTACCTAGGTACTAGGTAAGTGGGTAACGTACATGACTCTAGGAAGAGCCGAAGCGGCATATCCGTACGAAACGCCATTGTGCAGTCGTATATAGATTCGTATGCATTATCAAATACACATCTGTTGGCAATGCTGTTATTCGATGTTGCCGTTGCTATTGTTGGTATGTACATACTTGAAGGTAATACCTACTGACCTATGGACTCGTCGGTTCGACCTGCATGAATACCACCCTTGGGGTTAAGCCAGCTGAGACGGGCACCCTCCTCGTATCCGATTAACCTACCTAGTAGATAGGTACTTTTATGTACTTTTATCTCTTGCTGTACTGGCATACATGGTAGTAGGTAGTAGTGTGGTATACGTATGCATATGTGCTTATGTACGTACATAGGTAAGTACGTAGATATGTAGGTAGGCATGTATGGTAGGTACTTATCCGGCTTCTTCCATCGCATGCGTTGCGCCCATCAATCAGGGCGGTGCGAACTGGGCTCACAACCCACAACCCACAACCCACAATCCACAGCCCACAACCCGATTTCGTGGTGGCCCTGGCCTGACCTTTTCTATCTATTTCTTTTTCTGGTGGATCGCTAACATGCATATCTACCTACCTATATATCCCGACAGCCCGAGCGTAATTTGCAGAATTGCTGTTGACCAACGGTCTGATTGGAGAACAAAAGGACCCATGGCGGTCGACTTACACTAAAGAGGGGGTGGGGACGGGATGATGAATGGGGCGGGCGGTACACGTTTTTGTTTTCAAAAGGCTTAGCAGAGCTTATTAACCTACCTACGTACCTTAACACCCACGTTGGCATTCCCTACGGAACAGAACTTCCAAGTTGTACTACCAGACACTACCAGTACCAGACCAACGATGGGGTGATGAAAACAAAATTGGGTAAGGTACCTGCTACTTTACGTCATACATTAGGCACTTATATACTTAAGTTACCTACTTATACTACATACATTGATATGTCTGGTCCACTACTAAGTACTTTGCAAAGGTTAAAATTGAATACTAAGTACATACCTAGTTAGATACTACTTAAGTTTCCACGATTCAGAAATCCCAGCACAGCTGAAAGACGTAGGTACTTAAGGTAGGTAATTGTTTTGGAGTTCATGGTCCTACCTACCATGTAGCTCGCCTAGGTTAGACCAAACCTGCAGCGCATTGACCGCAGGGTATCTCGTATTGCATATTGAAGTAGGTCCACTACCTACCACATGCATCAAGTCCCTTCAGTTAGGTAACGGGCCTCCCCAACCTTCCATCAATCCTTCCATCTCCCACTTTGCTCAACTCAATACCTTTAAGTTAGGAAGCCTAGGTACTAGTATACACTAGCAATTTGATAAACCCATCTGATATAAGCAGTTGGGTACTAGACATGCGTTACATGTAGCACTGTATTTCAAGGGAACTTACTCTTTTTTGAAAGACAATTCAGGTAATGTTTCACATGAGTTTGCTTTACTTTGGTTTAATTAAATCCCACGAGCATATCTGATTACGGCAAGAGGCATTTTTCTTCTTTTAAATTGATTTCCATGTACGGAGGGATTATTTACTACTTATCTCTTAATATTGTGATGATCAACAGATCTAGGTATTCTGTAAACTACATATCTAACTAACCAAACTCCGACAAAGCCTGTCTAAGTACCTAGGTTTGGGTCTGGTATATCTTACACTGATATAGCCGACCTATCTAGGTTAGGTAGTGCCTATGCTGATGTCCACTGTCCCTTTCTTCTCACTCTCACCGTTGCCGACTGCCGAGTCTAGAGGAGCCCTACCTAGGACAGGTGGCTTTGCATTCCGTCCGTCACCAATTGCCGGGTTCGCCTGGGAGGGCACCAAGGTACCTAGTTGAGGTACCTAGTTGACCCCTCGAGTGCACCATGGGAAAAGTCGGGTTATGTCAAATTTTAAGAGGTAGTTGACGCTAGCTAACTTGGTATCTTTATTTTATTATTAATGTTTCTTTTGGCAATGATAACCCGTTTAAGGAAAACTACAATAATACATATTTACATTTGTAAGTACGGAACCAAGTAAACCTACGTTAACTAGGTATATAGGTAGTTGTCGGGTGCTACATACATTGATAGACGTTAATGTACAACTAGATATGCATTATGTAAACTACGAATACGTAAGCTATGTAGCTAGGTATTTCACTTACCTACATACATAGTTATGTATATACGTAGGTAGGTAGGTATGTATCTATTAAATGTTTGTAAGTACCTAGGTAGTACGGGTACCAAAACATCCCGATACTACCTATATACATATCAATGTACTACCTACTATGTATACAATGACAAACCCACTCTTGCATCCCCAATCACGACATCGTATTAATAAGATACGATGAGAAGCTTGTCTGCACATCGCACTATAAAGACAACCAGACTACCAACTCCCCCGTCTCTTTTCCCATACTCAATCCTCAACCACCCCTCCCCCATCCACCCACCCACCCATATAGCAAGCCATGGAAGATGAAGTCATCCATGTTATGTCATCGATCGTCTCTTCAGACTTTGATTACCTACCTACCCAGGGTGAAGGTAAGTACCTAGTTTGCCTCTTCTAAACGGTGCATAAATCGGTAATTACCTAGGTTAGGTGTCTAGGTAGTAAGATTTTTTTTTTCAAATGCGGGCCTGTTTTAATTCGACAACGTGATGAAGAAAATACGTATAGGTATTGATTGTATCCAATGTAGGTACATACAAAACGTCGGTAAGAATCCATTTCGTGCGGGTATCAAGCTGAATAATCATGACAGGGAAAAACGATAAACGACAACAACAATAATAATAACACACAACCCACAAACATCATGCCACCATACCTCATAACCCGTTCAGACTAGGTAACCAACCTCCTACCCGATTTATTTCCTTTTATATTATTTAGGTACTTAATCCCCCACACCCCCTTCGCTCCCTCTCTCCACTCACTCAATGAACCCGGCTATCCAGCTCATACGAGTTCGCCCCTTGGTGCTGCTGCTGCTGCTGCTGCTGCTGCGGGGCCCCGTACCCGTAGGGCTGCTGCGGTTGGAATGCGGGGTCGTACGCCGGTGGCTGCGGCGACTGGGACTTGTACTCGGTGTTCTGGTGGGCGGTCGCGATGCCGTACCCGGCCTCAGCATTACCGGCCGGGTTGCTCGCGGGCGCGTAGCTGCCGCCCTTGCGTTTGCGGTGCACAATACGGGCGCCGTGGACGAGTTGGACAAGCGAGGTCGCACTGGAAATAGAAAATAAAAAAGTTAAAAAAAAGTTTTTTTTCATCCATGGTCAGTCAGCCATGGTGTGGGACGAGGAAAAGATAAACAAATCCAGAACCACCAAGGGTCATGTTATATATAACAAAGGGGGGGAGAACGGAGGAGGGGGAGAAAGGGGATGAGAGATCCGTATACGTACAATAAGACACCGCACAGGATGATGGAGAGCACGGACACGACGATCAGGTTCAGCACGAAGATGATGCCCCAGATGGCCGTCTTGATGCACGCGGACGCGAGGTACAGCGCCGGCGGCATGCGCTTGCGCCCGATGAGCACCATCTCCACGATGTCGAAGACGATCGTCAGCCCGGTCAAGGCGATCTGGAGACCGGCGGCGGCACTGCGAAAGAACGCGTTCTGGTTAGTCTACCTAGTCCCCATGCAAGCAACACATCCTATCTACATAGCGGATGGGGCGAGGGCTGGTTTAAAAGGGGGTTTTTTTTGGGCGCATACGTAAACAGGCCATCGTATTCACCGAGAATGGTCTCGACGTCTTCGTCGTCGATGACGGACAACAGCCAAGCCGACGCGCCCAGCAGGATCAGACAGACAATGATCTGCAGCAGCCACGCGGTGATGTTAACCCCCTTCTTGTACGGGTAGTCGTGGTGGCCCATGGCGGCGGCGATATGAGTCAGTCGTGTGTTGGGTGGTAAGTATCACTGTGTCGATAAATTCGTTTGCGACGCGAGGGTGAGTAAGGGTATGTCGGTATATTCTAACCTGTCACGGGAGAGGGGAGAATAAAAGGGTCGGGGCGGCGAGGGCGAAGAATCGGATCCAGCTAGCAAAGCAGGTAGGAGAAGAGTCGTGTTCATATACTATGCACCGCTCGCCGGCCGTCTCCATCATGTTATATGCGTGCGCTGGCTGTGCAAAAACCAGCAGGTAGTCGGCGGATTGCCAGTTTTACTCGCCAAGCAGGCCAAGCGGATGGAATCTCACCAGCCATGGCCAAATTGGGTTTGAGCCTACGGCACAGTTTGGCCTCTATGACGGGCTGGAAGCGCCCAACTCTCTCTATCCCCCCCCTCTAGCTTCGGCCACAAGAAGTGTATTTTCCCCCTTTGCTTTGTCTCCTTTGCACGCAAAGCTAAAGCGAGCTAGCAAGGGCCAATGTCGCTTTACAGTCCTTATGTAGCCCTAGAGTCTTGGTTAGTGAAATGAGATGCCGAGAAGGAATCTGATATTCCGGCGCTCTAGCTAGCCATGGGCATCTTTTCGTAGCCCTCCTAGGGAACAGAAAAGATGCGCTCGGAATGTATTTGTGTGTACTTATAGCACATGCAATATTGTAGGTATTTTCCTAACCTAGACTTTGTAACCTAGAGAGCTCAGCGTGGTGATAGTTGGTTGGGTCGCATAAATAGCTCCCATATCCATAGATATTCAATGCCGACTTCCGCTGTAGGTGTTAGCGGACGATCTTAGTCGATCATTCCAAGCCTTGCCCAGCCCCAGATGGAGTGTTCTTAGGCCCCCGGCCGTAGGTTACCTAGGTACCTAGCCGTTCAGGTGGTGGCGTTTACTTTCCTTGGAAGTTCTGCCACAAGGTCTCAGCCCCAGCTGCTCCTCTCTGGGCAACCTTATGACGGAGCTTTAGCCTAGTTAGCCATGGGCGGTGTGCGGCGTATTTACCTAATGGATGTGTACTACATAGGTAGGTAAGTAAGTATGTACTTACTGGCGACTCGGGAATTCGTATTCTTCCTTATCACAAACTTCTAGTTACTTAAGTACTTCAAGGTACCAATGCTTCCATGTCGGCGAAATCGTACTGCTATGCCTTATCTGCGTGGTCATGCGGTGCATTTGATGTGGGTAGAGACTTTTGTAACATTGCCGAAAAGAGAGAACAGAATAAGAAAAAGGCAGAGTCCTAGGGTAGATAACCCCTGGGTATGCCTGGTTTTTGTTGGCCATGATGCCAACCACACACGTAGGATTTTACATGTTCCCCGTTTTACGTCAACGTTCGACATAGCGTACGCACTACCTAGTCAAGCTGAGTTCACCGTAAGGAGATTAGTAGTAGTAGTAGTATTGTCCCATTCACTCACTTGACTTTCTTTTTTAGTTCATTAAAAGTAGGTATTCGTTCATTCATAGGTCGTTATATTTGTTGTCTGCATCTTGTGCCGAGTCCGGGATAGTCTCCGCAAAGCATGGCAAAGTTTCCGGTATGGTATTCTCTCCTGTTGCGTGAAATGACTACAAGCCCATGGTATCCCTTTTTTCATCTCCCCTCCAGAGCAGCGGCTGCGCGCTCAAGAAAGGCATTGAAATCCTTAATTTGTTTCAAGTTCCCGCCCCCATCGCCGACATCACTAGCCTGTCCGGCCACCTGGGAGATCAGCAGCTCGAGGTTCGCCAGTTCGGCTACCTTCTGCTCCTTCGGGTTCAAGTCCGGCGCCGACTTCCCGTTTTCAATCGCCAACTCTATGTCGTCCATGACCGAAGAGAGGCCCAGTTGGTGCTAGTAGGCTGTTAGAAGACATAATTTTTTTTTTTTTTTTTTGGTTAGATGTATCTCGGAGAGGGGCATTACCAGTATCTCTTCGTTTGCCGTCTCATGCCGGGCCCTCACCGCATCCATCTTGAGCCCGACCTGCTCTCTCTCGGCACGGATCCGCAGGATCTCGGTCCGGAGAGCAAGCTTCTCCTTCTGGACCGACCGCACCCGCTTCTTAAGTGCGTGCATCGTATCCAGTGCAATCGTCTAGATGGGGCAACGGAATTAGCGATATCCCGGCATATAAAAAGGATAATGTTTGCAATAAAACTTACATGCTCCAGGAGTCGTGTACGTAGTTCTTCCTGGAATGCTTCAAGAGCCCGGAGCTTCGTCCTGAACTCCTTCTTCACACCCGCGTCTTTCGCATTGATAGCAGACTCGTGGACGGATTCTAGACTGGCTTCGATTACTTCGTCGCATATTTGCGACAATACATCTATCACATTGACCCCGCTGCGATTGGCAAATGGAATGTCAGCATTAAGGATGTCTTCATCCGTGTCGTCTTCGTTGTGAATTGTGCGTTTAGTGTATCTCTGCACAGTAATTGGAATAGCCTCCCCGTTACTCTTTCGCTTCCTTGTGGTCGGCCTCGTCTTCTCTTTCCGGGGTTTCGGATGCGACTGCTTCGCTGGTGTGTCACTTGGGCGTTTTCTTTGGCGTTTCGTAGCTGGTTGCTTCCTTTCGACCAGCTGCGAATGTAATTCTGGTGATTCTTCTCGCGGTGGGCTAACTCGGTGACGCTTCCGGCCAATACGCCGGGCAGCCTCGTGTACGTCGACTTCCTCTGCTTCCTCTACCTCCTCATCATTCACTTCGTCCCGTAGTTCTTGTCCGGTCGCCGGTGGCTCCGGCTCCGGCTCCGGCTCCGGCTCTAGCTCCGGCTCTACCTCAGGTTCTGGCTCGGGTTCCGGCTCAGGTTTCTTTGCCTTGGGCTTCGGTTTCCTAATATTCCTAGTAATCGGAGCCTCAAGTGTAGGGGATGCCAGTTCATCTTCCTGTTCCGCGACTGAGCTAGAGGCGATTGGGCGATTTTGACTTCTGGTAGATCGCGCAGAGCTATTTATTGGAGAGCTATCACCCTTGAGTGACCGGCGGGCTATCGGCGATGATTCAACCACCTCTTCGATGGGTGATTCCCGTATCTGCCTCGCACCTGATCTCGTCGAGCGTGCTGAAAGAGCGCTCGGTGTCGCACCACTCATTCTAGTCTTCCTTGCTAACGGAGAAGACGTTGTGAATTCGGCGGTGAATCCGTTCTCCTCCTCCAGCACAGCTTTCTGTAACTTTGCACTTCGCGTCGTGGTGTCGGTCATCTTAATCCGCCGCCTATGTCCGCTTCCAGGCGCGGCGGCAGGACTTTCCGTAACTTCTTCTATCATGGGGCCAACTATCGAGCTCCGCGACGTCGGTCGTTGCCCGACGGATGGCGGTGACTGCAGCGCACTCTGTCGGAAAGGCTGTACCTTTACAGCCGAGCTGGTTGCTGGTTGAGGTTCTGGCGCATCTTCAAGTACTATATCGGCGGGGCTCGTTGTCGGTGGTATGTCCGGTGCATCGTCGAGGACCTCGTCCTCCAAGGCATCGTAGGGATCTGACTTGGAGACATCTAACCTCGCAAAGGCCCTCGCAACACTAGAGTGAGGATTCGGAACGGGGAAACCGGAGTCAGGGCTCAAACGCCTTCGCTTTGCGGAAGTATTAGGTTCCGATCGTGTTGGGGCTTCTGACGGGGAGGTCTCGGGCTCGGGCTCGGGCTCGGCGCCGGGAATGACAAAATCGAACGAGTCTGCGGCTACTTCATGACGACTGTGACATAGTGAGCACCTCTATTCCCACCAGAAGACAGACGATCGCAGGTTAGCACATACCCAGCACCGCGCATGCGCTGCTGCATGCGTTCCTCACGACCTAATATTTGGTTCTAATTAGCTAGCGCCCCTGGCTGAGGAGGTTCGTACTGACTGGTAGCCATTGCGCTGGTTTTAAGATGACGTATACCACTCAGAATCCATATTCTATGTCGTAATTTATTGCATTAAGTTAGCTTCTGAGCATTTGCGACGACTAGGTAGCTTGGGACAAAGTCCTCTGTGTACTTTGAATCGTGTTGAACGCGTCTCGGTCGCGCCACAATTGAAACAATTAAACCACCCGCCCGCGTGGATGGACCAAAGGCGTAACTTGTGGCTTGGTCAACTCTAGTGTAAAGTGCTGCAGGTGGGGCTGGGCAGGAAATTCCAATAACAACAGGTGATATCAGCTGCTATCTCTTACTTAGGTAAGCACTTGACCTCCATCGACTCTATTCCATGGAAGGCATGGAGTAGGTACCTACCTTCCATACCTACATACAGAACAACACAAAGTACTTACCTACTAATGTTTACTACCAGACTTCTAGGTTAGGTACCTTGACTATTCTGTAAGTACTTAGTATGTCAAGACTTACAACGATCGGACAAAGACAATGCCATTAGATTCTGGTGTCCCTTAAATATAATGCAGCATATACCTACACAGTAATACTTGTACTTGATGCTCATAAGAATGCTACTAGATAGTTACCACTAGATGGCATTTTAGATGATAAGGCACCAATATGGCAGATATAAAAATAAAGAAATGCTTTATTGGACTTGTAGTACTTTCAGTTAAACCCACATGTTAATACATCGAGATGGCAGACACAGCTCTCGGCATACCTATCAACACATCTCCCCCCTTTTAATAGTATCAACTCTATGTACCTCGAAAGGGGAAATACATACCCATCCATCCCAAACTATAGCTTCAATACTAGTATTTGTTTTGTAAAACACTCAAGTATATGTATATATGTGATGGACGCTACAGGTTGTGACAGCAATTCTGTGATGTATATATACGTACCTTGAAGTGGATAAATTTGCTCCTTCCTAGCTGTCAGTATATTCAACGCTCAGTGTCAGTCAACAGCCTGCCCCAAGAAAATAGATATCTACACCAAGATCTGTTGTTGGTCCTGAGGTACACTCCACTCCACTCTAGTCGCCCTGGTAGCATTCCACGCTTTACCCGGGGTGAATATGTTCTTTTTAACGTGCATTGTATTTGTGGATGTAATGGCTGTGAGATGACATAGGTACCTAGCATTTGACGGTTTCTGCTTCACCTTGATAGACATAACCACAACAAGTACATAAATACATTCTTTTCTTCCCCCCCCAATTAATTTTCCTCCAAACACCCTCACTGAACAACAGCCAATATTTATCTACTGCTGCCTCACCATCATACATACACCTCCTCAATCTCCCCCTCACCTCGGCGTATGAGCACACCCTTTCTCCCCAGCACACATACACACGCACGCATGCACGCACGCATGCACGCATCTCCCCCAAGCAACAACAACAATAATAACAGCAGCTAGTCGCAGCAAGTCTACTCTACTTGAGTACTCTCACGCCATTCTCTATTTACTTCCTTCATTTCTGCCATCCATCTTGCAGCTACCCCCGCCAGATAAACACTACTCATCCTCCCGATACCACCTCCTTTGCACGTGGGAAAAAAGAGAGAGAAAGACGGAAATTTAAAAGAAAAATACAGCTCTGCATTGCTGGCTTCTCAAGAAGCCTGCCAAACTACACTGCAAATATTGTTCCGTGTCGGCGGTTCGACTTAGGTCACTGCAAACCCCCCCCCCCCCTCCCCCCCCCCCAAAAAAAAAGGTATTTGTCAATATCCTCGTTCTTTCCTGACAAGCAGAGCTATTGTTCTCTCACTTACAGACAGACATAAGCTGGTACGCCTATTTCCTCGCTCTTTGTACCAACACCTGGGCTTGGAGGGAAGGTACTCACCGAGCATCCACGAGAAGGCTACTCTCGAATATCATATAGATGGTAAGTATGTCTTTTTTTCACTCACAAACAAGCTTGATATCCCCCAATAGGTTCACCCGTGCCTAGCATACGGTTTCCTCTCTGGATATGCTCATGCTTTTTCTTTGCGCTACTGGCTATCTTTAGTATATAGTATTTTGTAAATCTTGGCTGTATCATTGACAAGTTGATAGCTCGGTTTATAGGTGTCCAATTGGAGCATAAGAAATACGGCATTTTAGACCTCCTGAGTAGGTAGTACGTATATATTTACTATACTATTTACTACACCTCAAAATAATAATAATAATAGGAGGCTAACTCTGAGTTCTTAGTCACACATATCTCTAGCCTATTGGCTTTTCACCCACCCCTCACTCAAAGAGTGAAGGAGGGAAAAGGAACTCGTATTTGGCGTCATAACAGAGGTGGGCTTTCCATTACCGAACACAGAAATGTTGCGGGCTTTGCTTTTGGCATGGGCATCGTTGGGGTTGTCAACAGTACTGACCACGTCTACTGATATAGGAGCTGTTTCTCTATTAGATTGCCCAGCATGTGCCATATCACGAGCCTCTACTGCCTGGTTTGCAAGACTGGAGGCTCCTACCTTTTCACCTTCTGCGAAAACATCAGAGAAAACAAGCATTTCGGCAAAGTCGCCCCTACTGGTGAAAGAATCTACTGCCCCGAATTTGTCTGGCCCCCCGAGCACTTGATCCGGAGCAAGCATATCTGCGATAATTGCTTGAAGAAGGGTGTCGAGTGGTACGCTAAGGCCAAACAGAGGGCGGAGATGGAGCAGGCCGCGAGGGAGGCGTATGGAAACGTAGAAGATCCATGTCTTAGCAACCAGGTCGAATCCGAGGAAATCGATTCTGAGGAGGAACCTGACGCTAACGGAAAGGCCCAGGCCCCACTACATCTGATTAGAAATGGCTTTCACGAATCATGGGACAGCATCAACGATCACATCAAGCAACTAGTCGTCAAAACATTTGACTCGGTAAAGCCTGATGAGTTCGATCTGTATTGGAAAAGCCGTACAGACGATGCGAGTTTCCGGACTCTCAGATTATACATACCCTTCTGCAAAATCTGCAGAACAGCCTCTTTGAATGTTGAGGGCGGCATTGAGGGTGTAGAGATGGAGCCGGAGCCCATCCTATGGAAGTGGATGTCGAAAGCGCGTAACGAATGTGCGATTGAGACGCATCTCTCAACCGATTTGATGATGAAGCCATGTACGAGGTGTGCCAATAATGAGATCAAGCTTCGCCACCAGGTCTACAAGTTCCTCAAGTGCTGCAGCAACCAGCAAGCATGGGCACTCTGGCGCTGCCTGCAGCTGAGAGGCAGGGGAGGAGCCGACTTCTGGCGTCTCAAGGACATGGATACGTTGGGTCATCCTGACAGCCAACCTAAGCATTACCATGCCTACCTGCGACTCATGGCTGAAGGATGGGAAGACAAGGCCGGGTCAGCGTGGGAAAACTTCGTTGACATACCTTTCGCGCCAACATACCAATTCCCCGTGATACACTTTTCGGAACCTTTCCTGGCATTGGATCAATGGAAAAGGTTTGGTAACCTCGGCGTCCTTGACATGACCAACATGGAAGTCGGGGTCAAATCTCCTGCCCCTGAACTATTGTCTGAAGAATTCCCCGAGCATAAGAACCTTGACTCCTCAGTTGGCACAGGTCAGGATGCTCTAAGGGACCTCGCCATCTCCGAGGTCGGACCAGACGGTGTGAAATACAAACATGTCCTATCCCGAGAGAGCTCTCAGGCAATTACTGAATCAGAAAACACCTGGGATGGAGTCGATCGTCCAGCCAGTAAACAAAACCAGGCGGACATCAGAAAGAACAACGGAGGTAGTATTCCTAGCGAAACCGGGGACAAGGTTATGCAAGAGAACGATGATCTTTCAGGCGACCGGAAGATGGGCGGGTATGATGACCTTGCTGTTCAGTATCCCAAGGAAGCTACGCGCACGAACGGGCATCACGTCTCCCCATCATCCAACGGAGACCACCGGACGGAAGACGTCGAGATGGGCGAGGCTGCGCCAACAAAGCGCAGTGCAGCTTTGGGAAAGCGCAAGAATGGTTCCTTGGCTGGTTCCGCGTCGGCCAATTCTAGTTCCAATTCCAAGTCCCAGCCTAAGCCTAAGCCCAAGTCCAAGATGAAGTCCAAAACCAAGACAGAAACCTGCACGAGGAAACGAGTCCATTTCGAGTAGGTCAGCTGAACCCGACTCGAAGACGAGTGCTGGTGATTGTACCCATGATATTGATATTGGCTGGGGTCTGTATAGATAGACGAAGCATGCCTAGGTAACTGCTTTAACCTTAGGGTTGTGGATTTTGTTCGAGTTATCGTGCTACTTATGATCGGAAAAAAAGGGACCTTTCAGTTTTTAAACGGACTGTGTACTAGTTACTACAACAACATATGTAGTACATCAATATTGCTCGTGAGTCTTCAGAAAGTTGGAAGTTGTGATAATAACCTTGGAACTTACTTAGTGATATTAATAGATAAGTACCTAGATGGTGGGCCATTGGTGCCACATCTGCTAAACGTTTACAATGTGATATAAGCAATGCGATATAAGCAATGTAATATAAGCAATGTAACATAAGCAATGCAATGTAAGCAAAATATTACCGTATAAAAATAATTACTTTGCTTTTTTTTTTTTTTTTTAATATTATTATTTTTAATTATTATTATTTATTATATGCTATATTTTATTATTTTAATGTTAATAATTTTTATAATTAAATTATTATATTATATAAAGTTAATATTTTTATTTTTAATATTTTTAATTAAATTAATTAAAATAATAATAATTATATTTATTATATAATAAAGCGCTATATTTAAATTTAAAATTTAATAAATTATTAAATTTAATTTTAATTTAATAAAATTATTTTTAAAATTTAATTTTTTTTATATAAAATTAAAAAAATAAATTTATTTAATATAATTTAATTAAAATTAAATATTTTATAATTTATTATATAATTTAACGTATATAATATAAATATAATATAAAATAATAATATTAATTAAATTAAAAATAAAATAAAACTATATAATAAATAATAAAATAATTTAAATAATATTTTTAATAAAATTTTATAATATAAAATTTTAAAAAAAATTATTTTTATAAATTTATATAAATATAAATAAATATTATTATAAATAAAAATTAATTTTATTAAATTTATAAAACTTATTAATTAAAGTTTATATAATAATAAAATTAATTAATTATTTTTTAATATAAAAAATATATAATATTAAGTTAAAATTTTATATAATATTTTAATAATTATATAAAATTATAAAAAATAAAAATTAAAATTTATATAATAATTTTTTTTATTATATAATAATTAATTTATTATTAAATTTATATTTATATTAATATATATTTATATATAATTATTTAAATTTATATTAAATTTTTTATTATTATAATAATAAATATATTAAAATAGTTTTTTTATATAATAAATATTATTATTATTATTATTAATTTTATACCGTTTTATATATGTACGTATATAAAACTTTTTTAGCTAAATAAACCTTTTTTTTCGTGCATTTATAGCAAAAAAAAACCGTATATTAGCAGCGCTTATAAAACTTTTACATAATTAATAAGCTTTTATAAATTATAAGTTTTTATTTTATATAAAGTTGCTTTTATAAATAAACTTAATGTTTTAAGTTAAAATGCTGTATTTAAGTGTGCAGTTTATAAGTTATAATAGCGCTTTAAAAGCGCATACTTTTTAGCGCTTTAATTTTATAAGTTAGCGTTATGCTTATAATTATAAAAGCTCGTTTTAATAGTTTAAGCGCATTTAAATTGCAATTATTTTTAAACTTGCTATAATATGTATAATTATGCTTTTTATATATATATTTTAACTTTATAATTTATTTTATTTATATATAGTTAATTTTTTTTACTAGTTTATTTTTTTCGTATTAATTAATAATTTAATGTTTTTATATTTAATAGCGTTAATAATATTTATATTTAGCATTATAATAGCTTTTTTTTATAATTAAATAATTATTAATAATTAACGTTATTTTTTTATATTTAAAAAAAGTTTATTAATATTTTTTTTATTTTTTAATTTTTTTTAATTTTTTTACTGCTTTATAATAATTTTTTTACTAAGTTTTTATATAAACAGTAGCTTTTTTTTTTTTTTACTTTTTTTTTTTTAATAATAATAATAATAGCAGCAGTAATAATAATAATAATAGCAATAATAATAATAATAATAGCGTAATAACAGCGTAATAATAATAATAGTAATAATAATAATTATTATTATTATTATAACTATTATTACTACTATTATTATTACTATTATTATTATTATTATTATTATTATTATTATTATTATTAATATTATTATTATTATTATTATTATTATTATTATTATTATTAATAAATATATTTTATTTTTATGCAGTTTTTACGCGTTTTTAATATTATAATAATATTTAATTAAGTTTTTACTTTTATTAAAAATTTTTTAATTAAAAGTTTGTTGAGGCAAAAGCGACCGCTAATTGCCTGCTGGCAATTAGCTCTTATATAGCAAGGTATGTATACGCGACACACCCCCCAAGTTGTGCCGACTAGGACTGCAACTTGTCCACGACACAACCCCCCTTGTCGAAGCTCTTCTTTTCCCTCA